>JAUMHF010000013.1:3293268-3303602 GCA_032359275.1 Microctenopoma steveboyesi
TGAGGAGTTTTTGTACCATGTGAAATCTTCATGTGTGTGTTTTGTGGGGTCACGAATAACGTACGGCACAAAATAAAGCGCTTCACCCTCAAGAAGGAGAAAGGACTCCACGTCATAGTCCTCACATGTGGGCTCTGTAAGGGAGGAGATGATGGCGATAAAGCGATGGTGAGAGTGAAAAGCACAGAATTTAAAACAGAAAGTACACAGTGTTCTTGTTCCTGCAGTAATGACGCAGAACAAATGAATGGTTTGTTATGAGAATGAGAAATGTAAATAATATGTTCCTGCATCTGCCTTTAGTCAAACTCACTCTATGTAAATGTTTTAATAGACACAATGATGATGAGATTGACGTTAACATAACATTAAAGAGAGGGATGACTTTTCACCCCATGTTTTTTTTTAGCGTGTTATCAAAAACTTCCACAGAAAGTACAAAACTAACAGTGTGTTACTCGTCCCATCTCTATGTACACTATACCTGAGCATTCAGATGCAGATATCACTGCGAAGATGAGAAGGAAAAGCTGTAAACCATCCATTAGCTGAGAGAGACAAGAGTGCATTTAAATAACATTGCTTTGCTTCTTCACAGTCATGCAGTCAGTCCTGACCCTCCAACCTGAAACTGTCCCTGTCATCTCCCCCAGAGAACGAGATTTGTCTCAATATAAGGTTTGCAGATTATACACTACAGATGCAGTAAACATGCAGTATATTATGCATCCAACAGATGAATGATTCATCATAAATGAAACATTCATTTATTTCTGTTTGTGGGGGTGTCGGTATCCTAGAGCGTACACTATCTATGTCTGGCAACAAATATCTAATATCCTTATGAATAAAGTACATATATACACGGTATGTGTACTATACATGAACTACTTGGTGGCGTGAATGCTTGAATGATACTTCCTGTCTGTCAGACCTTTAACATGAGAGACATCACCAGTTACACGCGCTCTCTCTCTGTCACCTCACAAGTTCCTCTTGTGAGGTGACAGAAAAAAAAAACGCTGAATCAGACGAGCACAAATAAAACACTTTGTCATGAAAAGGCATTTCCCAAACTGACCACATCTGAGGAGGTGTCATCTCGTGAATTAAGGATTGACGTTTTATCTGCCATTTTCCGTAAGCAAAACAAAATTTGTTTTGTTTTTGTTGATTTGTTTGTGCTCATAGTTTCCCATTAGACTCATTTGCTGTGAAAACTTAATTATCTAAAAATCTAAGTTTACTGTGTTAAACAAACTCTTTATTAATTTTTTTTCTTTTCTCAAGTATTAATAAAGAATAAAAAAAAGAATCACTATGAAGCCAATACTTAAACAATGCATGCTGGGAATTCTAATAATACAGATGTTTTCAACTTATTACATGAATAAAAATAATTTATTTAAAGTCATTATCTTCATCTCTGCCAGTCACATTTTTTAATAATGTCAACAAAGTCATTAATATAAAAAAGTTAAATCCATGATATTTCTGGATATTTAATAACACATTTGCTGTAGATTTCACAAAATTCCTAAAAGAGAATTTACATTCATTGTATTTTATTTAGACTCAGTAACAGTAACTCCCTAAAAATTTAAATAAACATAACCAGACGTTTTACTGCATAAGGCTGTTTCAAACATGCAGGACTGAGCTGTAACTCGTATAATATACTAACAAACATTTGTATAATATTTACTCACCTCCTAAAAGTGCCGGTTGAAAGCTCTTGCGGATTCTCTCCCCCTTGACTGTCTGTTATGTTCTTCTCTTCCACTTGCTGTCACGGTTTTATACCTTCTGCACAGTCACAGAGCTCAGCAGAATGATGACGACATGGAATTATACACACGCACATGTACGCAAACAGGCATTCACCAAATGATAGATTCATTCTTTCAGGCACACGTATGCTCATGTGTGGGTGTTTGGGGTAGTGTGTCTCAAAAACTACCTCTCATTCATCCTCCAGCAAGTTATATTTAGACAGTACTTATGTTACAAAGATGTAATTACTACTGTGTCCATCCTGCAGTACATGAAGTACAAATCCAGTAAAGCAGACCCTGATTAATATGCACTGACATAAATGTGTGTAAACACACAAACCTACACTATAAAGTCCTTTCTTTTAGACCCTAATCTTCCAGAAACCACATTATTGTCATGAATCCATATCAAATGAAGGCACCAGGCAAACTGAGTGAGTGACCGGAGCGTAAGGAAACACAGACAGGAAAAGCTCGGTCTGCGTGTGACGAGCTACCTCCATGCAGAGTGCCCTTTTACTATCTAATCTGTTGCGGGATTCCTGATGACTGTAGTCTTCCAATGATGAGCTAATGCATCAAATTAGATTGCTGTACACTTAGTGCCTCCACACGGATGACTCCTACTGGCAACTGTGTTTTTAAATGAGCAAATCTAGTAACCAGGTGTCTGAGTGCTTTCTCAGTGTGCAGCCCATCGTCTGCTTATCCACTTCAGATCTGCAACTACCCTCAAGAAAAACATTCGAACTTGTGAAGTGGGCGGTCCGTAGTTTTCTAGCAACTACTTATTAGTCTCACTAATTTCAGAGCTATGTGTCGTCTGCCAGGTGAAAACAGTCATTCTGCAAATGCTTAGTAATGCTTAGTGAGCAGCGATACAGAGTCTGGCACGCGATAAAGTCCCTGATCTCCAGAAGTGGACGGATTCTTCTTCAATTTGTGTTTTTTACCTGTAATCACATCCGTGTTTGTGTGGAGAACATGATGGCAACTGGACTAAGATTTCTATGAACAAAATGAGGATATGTTCACAATTAAAATAAATCACAGGCAATTTGTATTTTTGATAATATCTCATCTACAACATCCTGTTTTTTTTTCACAGAAATGTACGATCTTGCAGTTTTGTGATGAGTGAACATTAAGTTCATTCAGTTATGATGCAAATGTGATGGTGAGAGTTACGGTTGGATCCAGGCACTCGAGGCCACAGGTCATGCTGAAGCTAAGACTGTGGACTGGTTTAATAAAGGAAAATCAGACAAAAAACATTTCACACACAGCATCTTTATTACACTTTGAACCAAAGCATAACCCTGACCAACCGTGCCTAAATCCAACCTCAAAAACAACATAATTATGATATGATCATGTTTGTTCAGAAACGTAATTGCGGTTGCAGCTTAGTTGCATAGCACCATAATTTTCAGAAGACAGGGTTGTGACTGGGTTGAGCTATTATAGTTCCAAAACAACTCATATTAAACTATATTAAAGAATCTTTTCAAACTGGAGATATTAAACCTGAAACTAATAAAAAAAAGACGGTGAAATATTAATTCAGACATGTAAGAACTGAAGCAGTTTTCACAGGCAGTGAAAAACATCCCTGCAGTTAGTTCTCATCCTGCAGTGGTGGAGGCCACTGCCAAACAGTGATGGAACAGGCGAGGATGGACTCCCTGTGGCTTTGTAAGAGTTGCGTAGACACTGCAGCAAAGCACCATCGTTGACTTTTGTATATTGAATCTCGACAGCTGATGCTAGAAGTACATCATCTGCCGCACCTTCATTGTTCGAGAGTAGGTGATTATGGCGGCAAGGAAGCAGAAGAACATCACCGTGTTCACAGCCAGTCTCCATGAGCACCGATAATCTATCTTCAGACACTGAGAAACAAGTCTCTACAACTGGACAGTCAAATGTTGTAATGGAAAATTATTACAAGAAAGAAGAAGTAAATAAAATTTGTGTAAGATTTGCTGGTATCACAGTTGCTAACAATATAAAGCCTGGTAGCTAATAAGTTAAGTGTCGGACTGGGATGTTGAAGGTTGCAGGTTCGAACCACGTCTGACTCCTAATCGATTCCCTACCAGGTGTGTCCCTGAGCCAGACACCCAGCGCTAGCTCCTTGTAAGTCGCTTTGGATAAAAGCGTCTGCCAAGCAAAGTAAAGTAAAGTAAAGCAAAGGAACGTAAAGCCAGTTTACATTTGCGTTCCAACATTGTGAAATAAATAGTGAATGAGTTTTCCAAGAAATGCCCCTGTTAACCTTATGCATAATTTACTGGGTGATTTCCTGTGTGTGTGTGTGTGTGTGTGTGTGTGTGTGTCCAGAATACAGAAGCAATTTAATATTGACATGTGATCTAATAAAATATTGAGTGGTTTATTCTTAAGCTCCATCTTAAGAATCCATAAGGCTTCATCAGTTCTGACTGACTGGCCGGAGTAGCAGGTTGTTCCCCCTTGACTTTCATGTGTGTCCATCTGAGACACAGTATGAACGACCGGGAAACCACCTGGGTAGTGATGAAAGAACTGCGTAGTTAGTGGGCGATAGATTATTTCTTAGGTTTCCTCCTGTGTTCAGCGAGGACAGTGTCGTCCTTCCCTGCAGTTATTGAGTTAAGAGCAGTGAGGACTCGGGCCACTCCTTTGATGACAGAAATGTTCATTTTCTGGACAGGAAGGACAACTGGTTCAGCCCTCACTGATTAAACACTGAAGTATATTATGAAACTTTTTAATCATGCAATCAGTCCAGTTGTTCATTATTTTGTGGACTACTAGTTTGGCGGAAGTTTTATTTTGTTTCAGAGTAGGACACAAGTTTCAAAAGCAGTACGTGACAGAGGAAGTAATCTACGGTGAATTACCGCCAGCCACATGGAAGGAGACTAAACGAGACACGTTTGAGCCCACGGTGGTGCTGCGGTACTGAGAGCATGTTTTCCTATTGTCTGTTTTGCCTTTACCGTTCTAAAAGTGCACATTTCCCTTTAAATGGCGTAACAGAAACGACTTCATATGTTCTTTCATAGAAATAACACTGCACCCTGATACTGCTTACTGTAATTCCAGCTGAGGGGATGCTGGATGTGGAAAGTATGTGATGTAACATGGCTACATAAGAAAACAAGAATCAAAACATTGGCTTTAAAGAAATACTTTACTTGGCAGAATAAGACGCTCACACAGCATTCAGGACTCACGGGAGACTCGATGGCATGAAATGTTTTTGTTGTCAGTTAAAGAGAAAATTTTGTTTAGACCTGCATGCTCTGCACAACGTGTCTGCGAGCCCTTCAACACCGCGCAAACCTGTCGCCACTATCGTGTTAGTATAGTGCAGTATGAGTAAAGTTTGTCCATCGCGTTCAACGACGTGCACACAGTTTTCCAACGACCTATTGTGTTGTAGGTTATCCTGTGGTAGAGCTTCTGGCCAGAGGCGGTTTCCTGTATAAACAGCAGCAGTTCCATTCCCCTCCAAAACTATGTGAGAACTGGGCCACAAATGTTTAACAACTCCATGTGACCCATGATTATAGTACTTTTCCAGAAACTGATTTTTTCCTCCCTGATTTGAGCTACAATATGCAACTGAGCATGATACTACTCCCAATCAGGAAGTTTCTGTACAGAAAGTAAATTTAATGAGGAGTTGGAAACACTGAAATGAGTTATGAAAGCTGTCCTGCACTCTGACTGTGTGGATATTTCACAATGTCTGGTTTACACTGTTATCATTACATAACTGCCTAAAACAGTGTCAAGCACTAGAAATACAATTCAAGACATATCATGATAAGGAATAACACCACCAGCAGTGTAAAAATATTCCCTAAGTCCAGTATCCCTGCTGGGAATATTCCTATCTATTGTACGTGGAGCCTTATACCAGCACTTGCTTAAGTTGCACAATGCAGTTTGAAGCGGGGAACAGGTCACACATGCTGAGAGAAAACACAGACTGCTGCAGAAATTAAATTCATGAGAAAATAATACCTTATAATAATACTGCTAATAAGTGTCAGGGATAAAAGTCTGACGCTGCGGAACAAAGCAGTGTCATCAGAAAAATGTTCCTGTTTTTCCAAGGTGTAAATCCAACGAGTTGGGGAGTGAATGACTAAAAGGAAACCAGCAGGTTTTGTTTGTTTCCACTAAACAATGTTTTTTACTGGTTTCCATGAGCCATGAAATGACGTTCTCTCAGAAATCCGGAGTGATGATCTGTTTGTAACAGCCTGTAAACCTGTAGAACATGGATCCACTTGGTTCAGATCATGATCTGGCATCCTCCTGCAGGCACTGAAGGCATATGATACCACAAAGTCTTCCAGAAGTTTCTGTTTGCGCACAATTTGGTGAGTTTCTGGGTGGTGCCTGGGTGGTGAGAGTCTGTCCTATACTTCAGAGCTCCTTGTCTCCTCTTGAGATAGCGGAAAGATTCCGGCAGGGGACTATAGTCCACTGGGCCATCTGGTAGAACAGAACAGAATGCAATGCTGATTTATGGCTGAAACTTTCATGTCTGTGTATAAAGCTGCAACACGCAGATGATTAGTTTAGCTTAGCACCAGCTAGACATCAGTCTGTATTCTTCTTTGTACTCATACAGATTAACCAAAGCTTTTTAAATTCAAAGTTCCCAACTAGCCAAGCACTGCTGAAAAAACTGGAAGTGTTCCCGCTCCGCTTATTGGAGATGATCTGAACAAAATGACTTTGCATCAGTGTCCACAGTAAAAGGAACAACAGTCTCTGCGCTCACCGATTTCCACCAGAATGACTCGCGTGTCATTGCGGGTCAAAGCATCATAAAGGCCAACTCTCTGTTCATAGCACAGCTGGATTTGCTCGTCACCTACTGAGGACACTTCGTCTGTTTTGCCGGTGTCAGTGGAGTATTTTGTCTCGGGAGACAGTATGATAATCAGTCTGCGGCACTGGTGAACTGTAGCAGCAATGGTATCGTGAAAAGCTGTAAGAGAATACAGGGAAATGAAACAAGTCATCGGTGTACGGTGAAATCCGGTTTCTGCAAACTTAAAACCACTTGACCAGAAGGCCGAACATTTCAACCTCATCATATGACTTATTTGTTTTACCAAGCTGATGACGCACAACGTTTTCACCTCATATTTAGGGTCCAGTAAAATGACAACCAAAGGCTTGGTTTCCAGAAACCTATCTGCATCAGCCACATGCAACTATTTATGCATTTAATCAGGAATCAGAGCTCTGCCTGCTGGTGAATCACAGACTATACAATGCTCAAAGATAACGTGCGTGTTCAGGGATACACATTCCACATGGTACCATTTATTTCACCTACACCTTTTAATACGAAACAGCTGACTATCTGTTCCTGACCTTCTCCGGGGCAGTCGTCCCGCCCTCTGATGTACAAGGAGTAGCCATGTTTCTTCTCCAGCTCATCAGGCAGGATCTGCAGGGCGAAGTGTGTCGTCTCAGCTGAACTCTCATTCTGGAAGCTCACGTAACCGTCGTAGAGCTTTCCATTCGGAGCTGCACACAACAAAGCATTGTTCTTTCATTTCCATAAGTATCCTTTTCAACTATTCTCATTCATCTTTCTAAACACGACTTTGCGGTTTTTTGTCTTAGGAATTGTTTTGCCTTGTTTGTGTGGTCAGCTTTCGCAGTAAGCCAAACTATTCCTCACTTTATCCTGCAGGCTGATTCCACAAGAAAGCAAAGCCCACACATAAAGCATGTCTGAGGAGCAACACCTCAGGGCCAGAATCAGCTGTGTACCTTCATCTGAAGGACAAAGGACACTCATTCATGGACCAAAATGTTCAAATACTGGACAGAGCCATGACTAAACCTTCTGACACGCGTAAAGCACTGACCTTGTTTCCTGGGAAACGGTTTCAGTAGATTCCTGTAAGCCAGCACCAGGTCTACTTTGAAGAAGAGGAAGACAACAAACATGGCCAGAAGCGATAAGGTGGCAGTGAGGCAGAGAGCCAGAGTTGTGTAGAAGACACGGTGATCAGCTGGAGAGAGAAGGAAACAGATGAACATATCCACAGCTGTTATGTGAGATTACATTCAAACAAAACACTTCCACCATGTATTCAGGCAACTAGCAAAACGTAAATCAACATAGACATCAGTGTCTACGTAACTATTTGTGCATAAAGCACAGATAGGAAAGATAAATGGATGCTGGCAATATTTAGAAATGTATCTTATGTATGTTTAATTTTTTAATTATTTGATCGGTTTTGGGATTTGTCCCCTGGTTTCTGGAGTTATCATTTATACAATGTGTAAATGTAGAGGTTTAAATGATGGTTAAATAAAGCTTTATGGCATAAGAAAGGAACAGAAGACAATACCCTCCTGAAGCTGCAGCAAACCAGATGTCTCTCCTACCGAGTTTCTTATATAACAATGAATGGGGACGTTCAGAAACTGATGGCGAACTTCAGAGATGGACAAGGTGGACCGACCATACACCCTGCCTTTGTCGTGAATACTAAAAAGGAAAGAATCCGCCCATCAATAAACGCATCAAAGAATGTTTTAGTCAGTTCACTGAGCTGAAATCTCGTGACAGGAAGCAGAAACTCACAATTCCCAGGACTCTTCAAGTTCCTTGTGATTGTCAATGAAGTCCATATCAACAGTCCAGTACATGACAATACTTTCATGCTCTCCGGGTCCTACAAGGGCTAAACACGTCAGCTTCACTGTCTTACCTAGTCACCAGAGAAATAAAAGAACAGAGTAGGGGTTCGCTCAATCTGCTGTGTTGATGGAATTGTTACTGTCAGATGAAAAACGCTTTAACTTCACTGTTATTGTTAACACAGAAATCAGTTAAATGAAAACCGGCTGCACACATGTTACAGGTTTGCCTCCCATAAAAGATTCCAAATATTTCTTTGTATATCAAACATGATCTGATTGCAAAGGTCATAACATTTCTATGACTCCTTTGTTGCCTTAATGTCTGATTAAAGCCGTTTTTAGGAAGCTGAAAAAGAAGACAGTATAAAAGGTCATAGTTTGTGATAAGGTGTTACTTGCCCACATCAACCATGACCACTTCATTATGAGGGAAGACCACCTGTGGTTCTGCAGCAACTGAATCTGTATTAAAGAAGACACGCAATTAGTGTAACAAAGAAATATCAATAAAATTAAATCTACTCAAAGAAAAAACTAGAAAACAAAATCCAACACTCCTTCTTTAAGTTCTTAAAAATGATCATCCCCGCCAATATTTCTTCATCAGGGAAACAATTTGATGACAATTAAATGGTGATGGTATGAGCTGCAGTACATACCATTACTTATAGTCATCTGGATACTGCGTGCAGAGGTGTAGTTCCTGCCATCCACACTAATATCTACCAGACATGTGTATTTCCCAGCATCTGTCTCTGAGACCGAAAGCAGCCTCATGTAGCCATCATCATCCACATGGGGCTGCACTGGTTGGCAATCCTGCACATAGAAACACACAATGTGCCCTGTACTAAGTGCTTCACAAAATAAACAGCAAAAGACTTCTTTGGCCTCACTGCGAATTTTAATCTTATTCTAAAGACAAACGACACTAACTTCATTTATTTGAATATCATTTTTTTCTTTTTAAAATTTGATATTTAATTTTCGCCTACAAAAAACATGACTTCACTAAAAATGCACGACTGTAGGTCATGTTAATACCAGTCACATTACAGTGTGCGGTTTAGCCAGAAGATTGGCTGACTGCCGTGCTTACATTTGTCAAATATTTCATGGACTTCTCCAGATTCAGAAACTTCATTTTTAATAAGCCAAATGTTGAGTTTAAGAATCAGTGACAGCACAGACATGTTCCTGGCGTGTACAGTAGAGGGCAGTGTTGTATTTATCAAAACACAACATAGTGGACAGAAGGCCTGAATCAAAACAAATGGATATTAAATCTACTCCACAAAAAATGATTCAATTGATTCTGTGGCAGCTTATTGTTCCCAACAAGAAAGAAAACTTTTGTTATAATGTGATACCTTTCTAACGAGATACATTTCATGTTTTAAACAATTTAATACGTTTCTTGTTACTTTATAACAAGAGTTTTTTTTTCATGGCAGCGATATCATAATCATAATCAGCTTTATTCGCCAAGTATGTTGCACATACAAGGAATTTGCTTTTGGTCAGTTCTAGCTTCTCCAGGACAGTACATAAAAAAACAATAAATTAAAGACAAATTGTAACAAGACAGTATGTGTGTGTGTTTGTGTGTGTGTACAGTGCAGTGTGCTGAGTTGTGTGCAGTTTGTGTCCATATAGCAGCAGCAGTCAGTTGTTCATTAGTGACGTTGCCTGGGGGAAGAAACTGTTCTTGTCTAGTTGTTCTAGCAAGCGTAGCTCTGTAGCGTTTGCCAGAGGGGAAAAGCTGGAAGAGGTTGTGTCCGGGGTGTGAAGGGTCTGTGCTAACTTTCTCTGCCCGCTTTCTGACCCTTGAGGTGTACAGGTCCTGAAGAGAGGGCAGAGGTGCACCAATGATCTTCTCTG
>JAUMHF010000013.1:3304867-3331549 GCA_032359275.1 Microctenopoma steveboyesi
AAGAACCTAAAGGTTTCAGCCACTGACACAGGAGAGCATGGTGAGGGGGGGTGGAACAGGGGGGTGTCATCTAAAGTCCACTATCATCTCCACAGTTTTCAGCGTGTTCAGCTCCAGGTTGTTGTGACTGCACTAGAGTATCAGTTGTTCAACCTTTTTGTCTTCCGTTTTTTAGTCCAGCAGAGGGGGGAGGGGGAATGTCAGGGGAGACAGAGTGTCTGTAGGAGGATGTGTAGGTGGGGTGCTGGTGGGAGAAGTGAGGGGCGCAGGGCACACTGAGCTGGGTGCAGCTGTACTTTCATTGGCCCTTCATTATATTCTTTTGCCAACTGACTATTGCCCCTGTCTACAGCGAGTCTAGATTTTCTGTGATGCCAATCTTATCACAAAAGTCAGAGCTGGGTTTCTCGGTACCAAGCTCATTAAAAAAACTAAATAAACATGAAAAAGGCACATGAATGCATGTTGAAAAACAATGTTTATACCTTCATCCATCGTACGTTCTTTGTCCCATTCAGTTTGAAAATCTCTCTCTGTTTGCATGGAAGACCTCCATTGACTCCCAGAGGGATGGAAACTATCTCAGATGCATCAGGACACTCTCCACTGGATACAACAACCATCATGTGTGGGCCAGTCTTGTTGCTAAAGAGATAGACATTAATGCCATGAAAAGCTGCAGGAAAATCCGACTTGAGCTCCTGAGCTTTTCTCTCCCTAATGCTAATTAAAATGCTCTTTTAACCTGATGTAATTTAACAGTATAATACTGTAATTGGGGATGGGGATTAAGCCAGTGAATTCTGAAGAATCATAGACTAATCCTACATATGCAGAAATGACTCAAACATTTCCTTCTTCTTTTACCTTGGTTACATGACTGTGAACTCTCAAAGACCTTCTTTATTTTTATAAGAAAAAATTGTGAAAAATGTTTAGTCATGGAAGTATTAGTGATACAGCTCTCTGGAACAGCACATGAAATGTTAAGGAAGTTGTCTGACTAGGCTAGGTTTGAACTTGAACTTGTCTCTGTTGCATACTCTGCAATGAGTGACATAAACAAATATATCTGATGAAACTTTAATACCACTCTAATCTACAGTCTGTGTAGTGCTTCGCATATATTATTTGAAAGTTTTGTCAGAAAGGAAATGAATGGAAGTAATCTGAACAATATTTCTTATTAAATTTCAATAATCTGAAGACTCCCTCGCCTGATGCAGTAGGTTAATAAAGGTTGACATTGCCCTTTTGGTTGTGTCAAAATATTTTACACAGCTTATTTAAGTTCTTTGTCCAGCCAGGATCAAATTCACTTACACCTACTAACTTACACTGATGTTTCTATACCTTTTCTGACACGTGTAGGTTGCGTTATGAGACACCTGCACCGGCAGAAACCACAACAGTCCCTCCCTGGTTTCCACTCCTGTTGGCAGGCTCAGGCTGTCCCTCCCCACTTGGCTCCAGGTGACATCTGAGTGGGCGCCAGGAATAAGGCACTTCAGCAAAAAAAAGTCACCAGCACTCACATGGTAGGTATCTGTCGCCCCACTGTGGTCTAGACGTGAAAGTGCAAACAGAGAAATTAATACATAACACAACATTTGCATATTCACACTGATGAACATTGACTCCCAATGTCATTGCAGTGCTGCAGTTACAGCCTTGATCATGATGTTTTTTCCCCAAAAATGTCAAACGTGAATCATCAAGTACAAAAAAAAAACTGTCAAAACATTCACAAAAAAACACTACAAAGACACAATGCGTAACATACAAGAAAGGAAATGAATTTTGATTACCTCAATATCATAACATTCAGTGTTGATTACAACAGTCACCACCCACACTTTGAAAGGCTGTGTGAAATGACTGGTCCGCTGACTCAAATCAGTTGTACAACTATAAGGGGCAGAAACATCATATACCTACCCTAAAAAAACACTTAGTTATGCTTGCTTTGTTTACAACAACTAGTTTTAGCGTCATGGAAAATATTTGCAGGTTGCACGTTGATGTAAGTTAGTTCGGGCCTGATGGAGGTGGAAGGTGGCTGACAACTTCTTTTGTGGTTTATTAGAGGAATCAGCACATATTCTTCTATATCCTGAGTAATGATATACATTAAGCATGTGGCTGGGTCTGCTGTGGTATTTCCCTGCTGATTCAGTCTGTATTGAAATGTCCATGCACTCTTTTTTTTTACTTTGCACTTGACATTTGTTGGTCATGTTGTGTGCACTGTGCACTGTGATTCTAAGTTTGTGCACTGTGATTTGTACTTGACAAAGCTGCACTCAAGAACTGTACTTGTTTTACACCTTTTACATTTTTCTTTCACAGCTCAGCCTCCTACAAAAAGTAATGCGAAAATTCACACTGAGTAAAATATTTCAACACCTCTTTCATGTAAGGAACTTCCTGGAGATTTATAAGAAAAACTATGTTTTTGTTGTTGCTAAATCAAAAACGGATGCTGGGTAAAAATTGACATCCTTTCAAACAATCTTTTGCCACAACATGAGTTATTTTTCACAGTTAACTAAGCAATATTTCAAACTCCTGGCTCTGGCTGAAAACCTCTGTTTGTCTGTTTCTACAGGGTATATTGTCCTAAATGTGTCAGTGACTTTGTAACGGATTTTAACACAGAGAAGTCTCAGATGTGACCTGCTGGTGTGCATGCTGCTTTAGGTGTGTGTGTGTGTGTGTGTGTGTGTGTGTGTGTGTGAGAAACACGAGGTGCAACTAAGAAACATGTTAGCTTCAAGAGTGCCTGTGCTGTGATAAGTTTAAGACATTATTATTAACAGTTAACACTGTCATTTATCATTTATATGCTATGCTGCTCTGTACTCAATTTTTAATCCACCTTATAATGACAAAGAAAAAAACGATTAACTCCACAGGAAGTTTATTTATAGTCTTGTATAATTGTCAATCTTAATGGACGGCACAAGTCCTGTAAACCTTTTGTTACCTTTTCGCATTGTTTTAATGTCTGATCATCTGTCAGTGCAGAAACCACAGCTTATGCCAGTAGGAAGACGGGAGTTTGCCAAAATAACGGCTAAACGCACAGCTTTTTTTTTTTTCATTCAGGTTGGTGTCACACCTTTGAGAAAAGAATAAACTGTTTTTGTACAGAGGTACAAATAATTTGTATCCCTCGGACATATTTTCCATATTGGTTGCCTGCCACTGTCAGATAAACTGTATCTTGCAGTGTGACAGCTGGTAAAAACTATTCAGACAAAAGGGAATTCGTCTAAATAGTTTGAATAATTATTTAATACTGAGAAACAGACACACATGCACTGATTGCCCTGTTGAACTAATTGTAAAATATTGTTCATCTTACAAATATCTTTTTCTAAGTTTCCGTTTTATTTCCAATTGCTTAATCTCAATTTTGAAAACATGGCCTGGTTTTTAAAAACACTAAACACAAACAATTGAACATGTGTTAGTCAAAACCTTTCGTGCAAAAACCCTATTTTATGGTCAAAACATTCAATACATCCATCATGTGCTCTGATTTAGTTAAAAACTTATACCATTTAAACAGAGAAAATGTAAAAATAATTTCCCCAACTCTACATGACAGTGTAGACGTTCAACTAACTATCTGTTGTTTTGAGTCCTACTTTGCCAAAGAACATAGTGGTTGAAATATTTTCCAGTTTGATATTTCATAGAGGTTTTCTGACTGTCATGTGCTATCGCATTGGCCCAGACCGCGCAGCTCTCACACTTCACCACATTATGATAATTGTAAATTCCACAGTTGCCTCTTCATAGATAACGTCTCTCCTGTGAATAGTGGTGGACTTCCATATACTGTAGTCTTCACTGATCACAATATTAAGTTCTTATAGTCCTATTTTCTTTAGATATGACTCTTTTATTTGTCTTTTCAGTTCATGACATGTAGCTTTGTCCTTAGAAATGTCTGTATTGCTACATGTATAATATATTCTAATACTGTATAATGTACATATACATATGCTATATTGTTCCCTAAAATTGGAAGATTGCTCGGTTATTCCCTTTCGAAAGCAACATCTAAGAATCATTACAGCAAGTTTCAAACAGGAAAAGCAACACTGAAATATAGACATGTCAACAATGTGATACAAAATGATCCCTGTCTTACAGTTGTTCAGCCTCACATATAGTTATGTCTTTACCCAAAGAGTGTATTAAAGGCCCTGTTAATTCTAAGTCTGCGATACTACATTAGAGTACTGCAACCTAAGAGCGCTAATTATTCATTTTAACCATTGTCTTGTAAAGCAGACAGTCTGGTTTTAGAATTAATTTCACATAGTAGAAGTTTTTCTTAATCTCTAAAGTACTGAGAAGAACTGTTGTGATCAGTACTCACTGTGTGCCTTTGTAAATGCCAGAGACAGTAGTGCAGCCACCAAGTAGATCCGACCTGCCACTGCCATACTTCTCGTCTGTAGGAATCGATAGGTGACATTACAATTCACAAGTCCAATGGGATTTCCTTAGACATCGCTCGTGTTCTTACTGTCTTGAATAAGTAGGGTTTGTTGACACATTTCCTGGTGGGTGGGTAGGAGGAAGTGAGAAATACACATTGGACTGCTCATATTAAGAAGGCAGGGCTTAAAAGATTTCAGTGAAGTCCAAGGAAGTTCCACTGATTTGTTTGTATTTGGAAAAGGTCAAACATTTGAATCCTTCTTGCTCTTTCTTTTTATTTCCTCTCTGGACCTAACATAAGCTTTATCAATATGTAACCGTATAAGCTGTGTACTTGTTGTAGTACTGTTGTTTTAAAATTGTTATGGTTTGTTGAGTCTCCATTGTTCTCCGATGTTATTGTTGTGATTATAATATAGAAATTAAATATTAGAAAAGGTGAGGTTGAGTTATTCAGTAGTCGGTAAAAAATGTTTTTGCTCCGTCCCTCCATAGTAAAACTACTGGACTATTAAAACAAAAAAGAATTGACGAATTATACTGCAGAGATACATGCGACACAATAATTATCACTTAATCTAAACTCATTTTTCACATACAATTGGAAACACAGATTAAATTATTTGAAGGACTATTGAGTGAAAGAATAGGCTAACTTTAATTTACTAGTCTGAGTGTTGAAACTTCAAGACATCTGCTTGTTCCTTCTACAAACTGTTTGAACAACTGCTGGGTTTTCCCTCCTTCTGCCTTCAGATCACTTTATAGTGTTCCACAAACCCCTGCATGAAATTTCCACTCAACAGAAAAAAGTTACCACTTGTTTTTCAGTATTTGTACACCACGATGATTCAACCCCATCATTGGTTCAAATGTAGGCCACCAGACCTCATTGTGTCATGAAAAGGAGATCTGCAGGCTGCTGCCCAATGCAATAAAGTTTGAAAGCAAATTTCACTTGTCAGTTTTCCACCACATTGGAAATATATTAACCTGTAAATAATCAGCAATACTTATAAGACTTATAAGACTTTGTACTGCAATAAATCTCTAAGTGACTCCAAGTGTGAGCACATACTTGCATATTCCATTGGCAGTGTGCATGTGTTCAACAAAACATGAGCATACCAGTCTGAACTTCTATTTGCATTTCATGAGCCTTTTCATAACATGTGAAAACACATGCCTTTATGCAACAGCTTCTCCCGCCTTAAGAGTGAAACAACCTGTTTTGAGCCACAGCAAGTTCTGGTAAATGTGTCTGAGGCAGCAGCCTCACAGTTGCAAACTGGATCACTGCTGTCAGAAGTAGGCTACCTGCCCAGAAGTGAATCACATCAGCAGTAGAGACAGAATTGCAAAGCATGACAGTGGGTTCAACTTTATTTTTCTTCAGGAGTATTATGTAGTTTATGTAGTTTTTGTATTTAATTCAAGGGCAATATTTAGTGTGTGTTGTAACATTGCTGTAGAGATGAATTGGGGACACCTACAGCTAAAGTTAAGTTGATCTAATTCAATTACCACCGATTACTGTACATCCTCCTTCATGGAGGTGATGTAGTTGTTTGAAATTGTTGATCCAGCTGTATAGTCCCAATGGAAGATGTTATTACCTTATACTGCAATATACAGAGGTATACAGGCATGTTTAGTACTTGGCCTACGTTCTTTGATACAATGTGGTTAAATAAATTAGGGACATTTCTGTAAATGTCAGTATAACACAACGGAATTCAACAGTGTCAATGACTGTGCCCTCCAAAATGATCGTACTCGTTAATTAGGATATGAAACTTATGAAATGGATATGAAATGGCATTGTGGTGTCGTGGTGCTGAAGGATCCGGGTTAGAATCCACAGGTTGGCTGAATACTTTTCTGTGTGAACTTTGCATGTTCCTCTTGTGCAGCATGGGTTTTCTGTGGGTGCTCTGGCTTCCTTCTACCATCAAAAGACGTGTAAAAGACGTGTAAATTGTTGGTAGCTGTGAATGCTTGTAGTGTTTCTTTGTGCGCGTATCGCAGCAGAACGATATGTGCAGAGATGAAACATATCATGTAAATAAGACAAAATAACATGAGGCTGTTTAGTTAGAATAATAAAATAACAAACCTGTTTTATAGGAAAGGGAACCTGAAATAACTTCTTCCAGTATTAATCCAAAGTTAGATCCTCCTAGACTCCCAGTGCCTGCTAGTGCTACAGTATATTCATCTCGTATTTTACTGCTTCAGGCAGCACAACATACACAAAGCATCAACCAAAAATTTTTTTTTAAATTTATTCATCTATGTATTATTATATAAAAAATATAAAGAAATTGTCAACACAACAAGATATCTAGAGAGAATATTAAAAACGGAAACAAAATAACAGTATTAGTAATTCAGTGACCGCAGATTAATGTGTCAGTACTTTCAGAGCATTTTAAGATAATACTGATAACTGTAGCATTCTGATGGTTTAATGCACAGTCATGGCACCTTTGGATATTTCCAGAAAATGCACCATTTCCCCCAGAAAAATTGATGCAATTCCAAATGTCTTGGGATACACATGTTTATCCCCTTTATGTGCATTTGATAAACCAAAAAAAAGAACTCCAGAAATGGGCATGGCTGCAACATGGTTTAACCCCATCACAGGTTCAGCAGGGTTGTTTTCTCAGGGTATACCTCTCTCTTTCCCCTCACCGGCATATGATACCTCACCTCCTTCCAAAATCTGGAAGAAGGGGAAAGGGATGGCGACGGCTGTGTGTTCCTCGCACTTTTTTCCTCATCCTGTCTGCTGCATGTCCTCCTCTGTGTACTGGTCGCCAGGTTCTTCCACCAGCACGCGGCGCCCTGCTTCTTTCTCATGTAACGCACAGACTCTGGGAGGACGGCGAGCTGAGCTGGGGTAATCTTCTCCAGCTCAACCAGAATTACCTGTAAAGCAGCAATCATTCAATATAGATCTCGGGGTACCTTTTTAGCATTAATAAAACAGTGTTGGTCTGGTTGTAACTTTCTTTGGGATCACTGATAGTCAGTCCTTTCATATTATTACTTTTTACCCGTCAAGTTTAAGAACGGTGGAGTTTTAATGACGGACTTTATTGTCAGACCTGGGTAAGTAAATTAAAGCAAATGTACTGTATGTAGGATTGAGGTTAAGTGAGAGCTAGATTTAGTTTCATCTCTACAACAGCTGTGCCTCTGGGAACACAGTTGTATTTGTAATAGTTATAGTTTTTTAATCTATCAAGAGTATGCGCTGACAGTCTGTTTTTCTCACCTTGAGAGATCCCTCCAGCAATCCTCGGTGCATTGCTGCCATGCTCTCCAACTGTTGCCTTGTATTTGGACAGACTTCATCACTGCCATCCACACCTGTGCAACTATTGTTGCCACCGATCTGGCTTTCTATAGCATCCCTACAATCGTCACTCTTAAAGGTTTTGTTAATGTTGCTGTTTGCGTGGCCTTTGCCGGTGAAAGTTGAAGCGGTGTAGAGCAAAAGAAGGCAGCGACTGGCTTGTATGTTCTCCTCCAAAGAGTTTATGATAGCTGCAAGGAGTAAAAAGAAGACGAAAAGATGTTACAGAGGCCCTCCTGTCTTTGGCCAGTATTAGTTTAGTGCTCCATTAGCAAGTGACCCTGTGTAAGTACCCTGGCCTGGTACACAATCACGGCCTGCTATGAAGAGTTTGTAGCCACAGGCATTTTCCAGGACTTGAGGTAATATGTGCAGGGCAAACGTTTCCACTTCTTTGCTGAATCCTGCTGCACCAGGCTGTGGATATGCCACGTAAGCGTCATACAGCTTCCCATCCAGATCTGACAGAGAGAGAAAAAACGTATGACGGGCAGGTGTTTAGTTTTAACCCAAGACAAGTTGGCAGTCACCAAGACTAAACCATTAATGAAGTAGTTCCATCACCTGTAGATCTATGCTTGTGCATGAGCTTATGCAGAACATGTAGGTGGGCCATTTTTATCGTGGTTAAAGTGTTTCTATTGTTACTGTCACTGCCGACACGTGTGGGCAGGTATGAGACAGATCTTAAGATTATGTGAATTGTGACTTTTGTGCGTACTTTGAGTGCGTTGCAAAGTTAACTCATGTGGTATATAATAAAGAGGACATGATTCATTACATGCCTGCACTGAAATGTTACCTTTGTTTGTATAGAGGATTGGAAACGCCTTCCTGAACCACAGCACAATGTCAACTTTAAAAAGGTGATAGACGATGACACAGATAATGAAGAGAATCACGAGTCCACCAAGCCCAGCCCCAGTGGGAAGTATGATGTTTGGATCTGTAAGAGGGAACATTACAGACAGTACACGACTTTAGTTTGGCTCTTCACCATCGATGCGTTAAGATAATTCAGTGTCACACTCTTTTCTGTTATACGTCGGGTCATAGGGGTGCTGGAGCCTATTCCAAGCTATCTTTGAGCGAGAGGCGGGCTACACCCTGGATGAATTTAGTCCAGTCACACACAGACATACAGACAAACAACCCTGCACATTCACATTCACACCTATTCTCACCAATTTTATAGTGATCTATTAACCTAACATGCATGTCTTTGGATGGCGGGAGGAAACCAGAGTAAGGTTATAACAATCTTACGTTACTGTTGCTTCGATCACACACTTTTGCTGCCGATTCCGATCACTTTTTTTGAACAGAAAGTACTGATTGATGGCCTTGATTGATCAATTGCCGCATCCCTAACTGTTACAAATCCAGAGTGCTGAGTCTGTTGGTTAGATATCGTGATCTGTGAGGCAGTTTTCACTTCACATAAAAACAAAGTTAATTGCATTAAGTAGATGTTGTATTGTCCAGCCCTATTTGTAGCCTGATTCCTACATAGTACACTTTCAATGCACAAACAAATGATCAAAATTGTCCAGATGGTTTTTGTATATGTATGTTTTTCTGCCTCCTAATTGGAATTTTTTCATTTCGAGTCATAAAATAGATTGGCAGCGTTAACGTAAATAAATTTGATTACATGTACATTGGTATTTCAAAGTGGAATGTATAATTTATAGTTTATTATAATTGTAAAGTGAGTTTCTACATATGCATTGAGACTTGTAAATTTATTTTTTTTTACCTGGTGGTAGCAGAGTGAAATATCCCTCAGACGATCCTCTGATACTTAATGCTTTACAAGTGTAGTTGATGTGGAAATCCTCTTCCATCAGTTTAGAAAATCTCAGATGCTGCGCCCAGCATTCACCGTTCTTAAAAACATTCTGGTTGCATTCACTGGAAAAAAATACGAACCAGGAAACAAAGAAAGGGAATGCTACTGTGTTTGAGCAGAAGCAAGAGTCTTTCCATTTTTCACTTGCGCCTTTTAAAAACACTAGATATGGATACTTACATACTTTTAGACGAGATGCGTTCAGATGGGTCGGTATTTTGAATCAACTCGTCTCCGGCAAACCAAAGGATAATCACAAAAGTTTGAATACCTGGCACAAACACTTGGCACCGCTTACTGAAACTGGAGCCTAAACAAATGTACGGAAATTAACACATGCTATCTTAATGTCTATTTATCAAGTTAATTTCTCAAGCAGACTTATATGTCACATTTCAGATGTCAAAGGTACTTTAACTCAAATGGATGTTCAGATCAAAATGTTTGTGTTCTAGAGTGTTTAAATTGAGAGGACATATGGATGTTGGTGTAAACTAACACAGAGTCAGCTTTACCAGCAGTCAGTGCAAAACACTGTGTTCTTACCTAGTTTTGCCTTTATTACCTCATTGGCTGGTTCGAGAACTTGTGGAGCCAACGAGTATTTCTCTAAAAAGACAGGAAGATGATGACATGTATAAAATGCTATATGATGAAATGCTGTACACAGGATTGGAATGTTTCATGGAAATGATCTGAATTTATAATGGACCTTTCTTTTCAGACAGTGATTAAAGTAGAAAATATCAAGTCGCAATGTATATTAGATACATTTAAAAAACAAAAAGTGGGAAATAGCTTGTTTGGAGGCAGGCTGTTTTCACATTAGACATAAATGCATGTATGTTCATTGTTCATTGTCATGGAGGACTTGACCATGTGTCTACGGTTAAAAGGAAATGTTCCACATTAGCAGACTGGTCGGTAGGTTCGTTCCAGACAATGATGTACATTTCTGGCAGCACCTCCCTGTAAACTGTGGACAACTGGTGGCCCGGTAGCTCAATGGGTTAAGCGTCAGCCTGGGATGCAGAAGGTTGTGGGTTCGAACCCCGTCTGACTCCTAATCCATCCCCTACCAGGTGTGTCTCTGAGCCAGACACCCAGCGCTAGCTCCATGTAAGTCGCTTTGGATAAAAGCTTCTGCCAAGCAAAGTAAAGTAAAGTAAAGTAAAGTAAAGTAACTGGTACCGATAAAGTATTTGAAGCCGCTTTTCAAAACCATATTCTCTGTGTTTGTATTGTTAATGAGACAGGCTGTAGACCTAAACAACAGTAGTTTAACTCACTCTTTGGAGTTTGTGGTGATATTCTAAACAGATTCTGGAATTTATTTTATTTTTTAATTAGGATCAGTAATTAAAAATAATAAGGTTAAACATAAAGTAATGCTAAAATTTTCCTCATAGTACTGTCATGTATTCGTTGTTTGTTTTTACATTCATGTCATGGGGAGGAATTTTAGCAATATCTGATGGTAAATACAACATGGCACAGCCCTACCTGAGACGCTCACATCAATCGTCTCGGACACTGATCCTGTGAGGCCACCGATGGTGAACCTTAAAGTACAGGTGTAGGAGCTGTGTTGAACTTTCACCATGTCTATCCACAGTTTGGTTGTGTCATAGATATATCCTGCTTGCCCATCCACTAAAGGTTCACAACCCTAGACGAGGAAAGGACATGTAAAAGTCTGAATTATTTTAGACAACATGTGAAGAAATACTCCTTTTTCAGTCACATGTTTAACAGCCACGCTGCTAAAGGAATGCCAAAGTGACGAGGGTGGAGAAAGGGTCATGGAGCCCACTGGCAGCTGCCATCAAAAACAGTGGTCACCTTCTACCCATTTTTTAAAGGTGTAACATGCAACTGTATTGATAAAAATATAGTTTTCATAATAAAAACAATTAATTAATGTGTTAATTTGCACCAGTGTCGTATGTTATATCCACTAAATATCTGAATTTGTGACCCTAATATAGGCTCCACTAGACACACATTAGAAAAAACCTCATTTTAGAACTTTTTAGTTCAACTGTTAATACTTATCAAAAATGAAATACAATAGTTTAATTGCTGAATACACTCCTCAAAAGACTTTGTCATAACTCACATTGTACCACACGAGGGAAGCAGTGATGTTGTAGCTGTTCAGTTTATTGATATAATCCTTCAAAGGGCAGTTCAGGCAGTCATTGACTCCACTTGGGAGTATTTGCTCAGCTGTCCTTGGTCTTCCACATTGGCCAGGTAATGGCTGATCCACTACAAGTTTGGTGACCTGTCGGTAACACCGAGAAGGAGTTCTGCAGGGGAATTGGAGAGAAAAACTTAATTTAAGAGAGCACGGGTTTGTTGTTTATGGACCAGCTGATGAATCAGAAACCTCTGTATTTCAAACAATACATTATTTATTTCTTCTGGTGCTGGCAGACCTCAGTATGGTCACATATTCGCCATCATCGTCCAGCGTCACATTGAGAAACCACAGAGTCTCCCCGCGTATGAGGATTCTTCCAGTCTGGTTGTTTATTTCTTGACCTGTGTTTGACAAATACCAGGTGATGTTGTATGGGATAGTCTCAAAGTTGAAGACATCTGGAGACACCAGGGTGCTATTGAGCATAGCTACATCCCCAGGAACAGAGAAAACCCTCTCAAACTGGAGCTTGTAGTCAGTACAGTTACCTGCAACACACAAACACACACACACACACACACACACAAATTTTGGTTAAAAAAGTTCTATTTTTTTCTTCTGCTATGTTTGTACTGCTGTGGGGACCATTTAGTGACGAGGTAGCTTACTGTGTTTATTATCTAGTGCCACTTGGCACTTCTATTTCTATAAGACACCCCACAGGTAAACCACGCAGGTGCAAGTTAGGATCAGTAATGATGAAGAGACCCAGTAAAAATCAAAGTCTGTGAAGAATAGTCCTGCTGGATAGACTGGATTGTCTCTCAAATTTACTCACCTCTATATGCAAACACACACACTCACAGTAAGATTTGTGACCAGACCACAGCCAAATTACTAAATGCTTTGTAGTCTAGTTGAAGTTTAGCTTAAGAAGGGGAGTGATGAACTTGAAACTGTTGAAAATCTATTGAAATTATGAGGGTTTCATGCCTACAATAGGTATGATTATGGGTGATTTTAGTAGTTTAACTATTTGTCTCTAAAATGAAACCCTAACCACACAAAATGCATGATTATATTTTGTTATGGCCATGAGATAAAAATATGTGGTTACAATGAAAGTCTATGGGTCATTTTTATCCCTAATGATACAGGAGGGTAGTAAATTTTAAATGTAATGCTACACAAAAACTGTTCATGCAAAAGAGTCAATGTTTTGGGTGTCTGTTTTTTATGATATATATTTATATATAATAAATAACAACAGTGGGTTACGGTAATAAAACTGGTATTTAAGGGGTTAAATCCTGAATATGATTTAGTGTTTGGTAGTTTTGAGCAGGGCTGGAGTAGTTTAAATGCTTTATGCAAAAAAAGTCCTTTAGTTTTTAAGAGGAGGACATTTTGAGTAAGGGAGTAAATTAAACTGGCACCTGAGGGTTAACGTGACTCAGTTAGACTTAGTCTTAGTTAGAAGTTTAGTTTGTCCTAATGGTGCCTCACAAAATATGAATCATATTTACAATCTGTTCACATTCATGACTGGACGACTTCAATGTGTGATCAAGAGCAGCCTGGTAGTCTTTACTTTCTCCCTGAAAAGTTACTTCTCTCATTGTCAAACACTAAGAACTGAGAAACGTTACTGCAGATGAACCAGAGGAGGGCGATGGAGTTCTTCTACATTCTCACTCTCAGACTTTGCTGTAACACATGAAATATAATACAGAGGCATACCAAACATTTGAAAGATGGATTTTAGGTATGTTTTTGAAAATGGTGTCACAGTTCCAATAGTATTTATGTACATCAGATTAATCAAAAAACAAACATATGATTCAACTCACCTTGTACAAATCCTATACAGACCCCACACAGCCCAAATAAAAGAAGACTTCCCAGTGCTGAGTTCAGGCCCATGGCTGAAAAACACACATGTATCACAGTTAGCATTGCATGTGTAAGATATGCCGCAGTACAGTGAAGAAGACAAATGACAGACAGCTGCTACTTAACATAACCGCAACAATGATCAAATCAGTCTGTCTCCTCATCTCTCTGCTCCTCCCACCTCCAACCCTTCTCTCTTTCAAATGGATGACATTTTTCAGGAGTCATATTCGTATGGACAATGCTAGTAGTAAAAGTAGCAAAATTCTTGAAGTTCAGGTAAACGTTCCTACTGAGCACTGCCTGTAAATGAAACCTACCAATACATTGGTTATGTCTTTCAACTCAAACTTGTACAGCTTATGTTGGATTACATCAGTAAATTCAAACCACAGGAACAATGTTGCACATTTCACATCAATACTGGACAGGTTGGTTTCTAGTGTGACTGCTGACATCACCTAAAAATCTTTGCTTTGATTTTAGTGTGCTACATGTGTGGCACTTCTGGTTCCTTGAAAACTTTGAAACAGCCATTACTGCTAAGCCGGTGGCTACGAAGCAGCGTCAAGCGCTTTGAAGTCCAGTTTAGGTAGTAAAGCGCTCTAAAAGTGCAGACCGTTTACCATTTACAAGGCTGACATAAACTTTAGCGATTGCATTTGTTAAAGGACAGTTGCTGGAAAGAGGTACCTCATGCAATGATTTTTATAATTTCCATTAAAATGAGAAGATAAGGGTTTCAAATTAGAGCTTACTATGGCCCAATACTCTCTGAATGCTTCAAGAGCCCTCACAAAACTCAAACCCATAAAAAAGTCTTTCATTTTGCATTCTGACAACTTGGTTCTAAGGCAAACAGGCGGTTGCGAGCCAACAGTAGCAAACAAAACGAGAAAACAAGATCAAAAATGAGCTAAACCACATCTTCTTCACTGCAATTTTCATACAGAAAAAAATGCCGCTTAGGAGACAGCTATGTGATAGTGGTGCACTTGTGGTTGAGCAGACTGCAGTGAATATAATAAGGTACAGGAGTCTTCACAGGTAATTTTACTGCTTCCAGGTTTCTGATCTGAGTAAAATGCACTTGAAACACATTAAACACGGAGGCATTAAACCTTTTATTTCATGTCGTGATTAGAGGGCATTTCAGCAGCGTGCAACCTAAGACTCACAAATGTATGTTATACAGGAAAAAAGAGCCAAAACCTCAAGAGAAAACAAATGGTTATGATTCAAGCTTCTTTAACCTACAACCCTGTAATTTGTTGAGCTACTGTTTGACTTGTCTTGTATTGTATCTGGTTAAAAAAAATTAAAAAAATTGAAGTTAATACTCTAGTGCATTTGATATTAGATATATTTGATACTAGATATTTGAATTACATGTTACTCCTCTAAAATATTTCAAAAGGTTGGGGGCTCCCTAGTGGCGGCGGGGCCCTGTGCATCTGCATAGTCCACATAGCACAAGAAACGGTAAGGACGATAAAACAACACAGAGGGTGTTACCATAACACACATCAGTTTCACCACTACAACACTTTCACTAGATCAGCTACTGAATTTGTCAACATTTCCACTGCAACAGATATGTCTCTTATTCACGGTTTCCCCTGTATCCAGCAAGCAATGGGAATTATGACGTTACTGAAATTTCACATTGGTTCATTTATTCATTTTGTGACTTCTGAACATCTGACAATCTGTATTTTAGTACTTTAAATTTTACTTTCTGTTTGTGAATATTGCCAGGAGTAGTATAGAGCAATGGATTCCAACATGTGGTCCATGCCTCTCCCCAGGGGGGGTGCTAGAGATAACAGGGCGTGCACACAGTTTTGCCTGTGCTCACGTTGTCAGGTTATCAAAATTATATTAAATTAATAAAATTTATAAACTCCCAATAATACACCTAATAGGATTATCTAATCTCTCTATATCTTAAATGTCTATATAGCCTACAGTGTAAAACAAGGAGAATAAGAACAAAAAACGACCACTGCTGTTTATTTTTTGCAAATTAAAGTTTTTATTAAAATCACTCTTTTAATGTGGGAGGGCTTGTCTTGAACACAGGCAAGGATTCAAGGATAAAAGGTTGGGGAAACACTGGTATAGAGTATAGGTTTACTTTGGGACAAGCCCATACAGAGAGTGAAGGGTCTGTAGGTCGTGCTATGAGCAGGTATATGGAGACTGGAGTTGAATGGAACTGAGTGAGTCACAACGAGAAACGAAACGTACGGCAACTCCTGTTTTTCCCTGAAATCACATGCCTGTGAGTGTCGGTGTTTGGTTATGGTCCTAGTTTAGTAGATGCACTTAAATTGACTCCACGCCCACATATTACTGTTAACTAGTAACCTTTTGGTAAGTGGTAAGGGAAAGGTAACTTCCTGGCAGACAACTGGTAAAATAATTAATTTAATCTCAAATTTCAGTTGTATACAAATATAGAACAGAGTTTAAAAAAATCCCATTTCTTTTTCCTTTTATTCAATTGTGGTTTTTAACCACTGGTGTAGTTAGATATTTTTTAACCCTTAATACTTTTAAGGCACTTCTAATTTTCCTTTGCTCACTGTTTCGTGTGCAGCAGGATCCTCTGTATCTGCGTCAATGCACACACACTCCCGCTAGCAGACAGAAAGGACATCGGAAAATACGTCATATTAACCAACTGGCAGCAAACAAATCTTTGAAACCTTTGAATCCGATCTTCTAGCTTCTCTCTGCCCAATACCTTTGCTACTGCAGGTACTGCGTTTTATGCGTTCTTAGCAATGTAGCTGTGGAAGAAAAAAGTCTTCCCATAAACCATTTCCCTCTGCGCTACATTGCAAATGTTGTTTGGGCTTTTTAAACTGGTTTATAAGAAAAATATTATATAACAAAAACTAAAAACAGTTTTTGATATGAATCAGAGTGTTCATACCAACGTATGAAACTCCCAGCAATAATACGTCAATAAGAGTTGTTTAAAATGCAGTTTTTCAATAAATGATTATATCATTTATTAAGAGAAAACTCTTCAACGGGCTGCAATTGTATTTGACAAAGTGTTGTGTTGTAAACCAAGGATGCGATCAGAACACTCTTAAATTTAGGGTTTATGGAGATTAGATTGAAACCTTTCAGTCTGTCAGAGGTTGTCAAACAGCTTGACTGATTCAGCTGGAACATGTGATGCTCAGTACAGAAAATCTACATAAAGTATTAGAGCTGGGTAGTATAAGATATATATCTTACATGAGGTATATCATTTCTTAATACGGTTTATACTGTGCTTGTGTTTAGATCTTTATAACAAAGAGTGGAGTCTCTTCTCAGACTCTCACTCACACACATGCCCCCCCACGCATGCAGTTATGAGGTAGTGTACTATCATTGAAGTCAGCAGCAGTAAGACACATTAATGAGAATGATGATCTGGTTAGTAACAAAGAAAACTAGTGGTTCAGACGTTTAAGGTGGTTCGGATTTCCTGCAGAAAAACATACCGTAGAGTTTGCCACAAAGTCAAATGACACATGTCAAATGTGAAAGCAGGTCAAATTCTTATCTCTGTTTACGCCTGTGCCACAAACTCGAGAGTTAAACTTCAGCATGACGCTAATGTGTCAGATACAAACCTGCACAGCTGCCTGACTGAGTTTTCTCTTTAAAAAAGAGAAATGCCAAGTGGCGCTAAATAACAAACACAGTAACTCTGCAATATCACTAAACACATGGTCCTCACAGGGATACAAAGACAGGTGCTGTCAGAAATGTTCATGGATTTCTGGAAGGTTCTTCTTTTACTAATGAACGAGTTCAGATTGACCACGGACATATGATCGAGTCAGACATGAGAATCAACTTTATGTAGAAGACTGGTTAAAACGAGCTATTTCCCTCTTTATCGGGTGATTTATTTCATTTTTTTTAAATCTACGTCATAGTGTCTTCCTTTGCTTCAGTCATTATTTGAAAACAAAAAAAAAAAAACAGTCAGTTATGTCTTAAATTGTATCTGAACGTTTTGCAACGTTTGTAGCGGGACTTAAAAAGGTTTATGGTGGTATAGATCTTAGCACAAACTCCACTTGTGTTTGGTTAGTGTTGGATATAACGCTGGGCGATACATATTCTACCAGTCTTTGATGTTATGTTAGGTAAGGCTCACACATCTGACTTGACCTTATGTCTGTGGTCAGTCTGAAATGTTTCACATTAGCTAAAAGCTTTCAGACAGTCACGTACATTTCTAGCAGCACCTGGTCCTAAAACTACTGGTTGGTGGACAACTGGTACCAATCAAGGCAAACCACGATGTTGTGGTTACATGACAGGTGCATGAATTTCTAGGCAACTAGTGCGAACGGAAAGTCACACTACCAAAAACAACAACAACAACAAGTTAAAGACTATGAAGATTATAAAAGAATATGCAAAGACTGTAAAGTAGAGTGATAGAAAGAGAGTTTCTTTAGACCTTTAAAGTGTTGGTCATGTTAGTGACATTACGTGGCAGTTTTCTAACAGTGCCCACAATTTGTTAACACTACGATATATACATACATACATGGCATAAGATCTGGTCACATCCATCCTTGGTAGCATTTGTTTTCTACGTTTTGAAAAAAGATTTACAAATAATTATTTGCTAAAAAGTTGTATATGCTAATTCTTAACTTGGATGCTGTGATCGAGCATTTGCTAAAATGTCATAAACCAGTGAGTAAAATGTGCCACTAGGTACATGTTCTGGTTTCACTGAAGAAAAACAGAACGTATCTATTTAAAATCAGATGCAGTCATCAGATGCACCGGGTGCCTCTAGTAAATGTGTGAGTGAGAGGAAGTGTGTCAGGTTTTTGGTCAGCCCTACCACCAACGTCTTTAAAATGGTAAGCCTTGAAGCCTATGCATCTCTTTGCTGCAGCATAAGTGCAACAGTACACAAGATAAGCCATCGTAGAATATATTCACTCACCTTAAAGAAGGCAACTCAAAGGTGCTGAATCGACAGAATGATGGATGAGTTCACGCAGCACGGCCAACAAAGGAAACCCAACCTCTGACTGTTGCATGCAGAGTGGAGTCTCGACTAAACTATCCTCGGAAACACCTTCCTCTAACTCCACCCTAAATAGTAAGGGACACTTTTCATGCTCATTAGTTGAATGTCAGTCTGACGTACACAGTTCTTTCAAAGAAAGAATTTGCTTTCTCAGGGGTGTGAAGGTCTACCTGGACTTCCCCACTAGACTGAGCATGCACTGGAGTATTATCATCAACATTCCTGTCAAACCACAAGCTACTGAGTAAATGTCACGTTCTTGAACCCACAGAGGGAAAATATTCTTAAAATATGGCAGTTAGAACCAAAATTCCAACATACCAAGTTTTTCTGTTTCATTTCACGAAAGGATTTAAATGAATTTGTGTTCATATTTTCTTTAGCCCATGGGAAATGTTCTGTGGTCGTGCTTTGGGGTAGGTGTAGTTTTGTTCATAACAAACTGAAGAGGTGTTTCATTAGGATGCAGTGTGCATTTATTTTGTTATTTATAGAGTTATGTGGTTGTGCTTTACTGTGTGGATACATTTTTCATTTACCCAGTTTAGTTTAGTTTTTTGATTTCTCCAGTACATTCAACACCATCCAGCCCGCACTGCTGGGAGAGAAATTTAAAAACATGCTGCTTGAACCTCCCATAATTTCCTGGATCATGGACTACCTCACTGGTCGCCGGTCACTGGTTCTGTCTCCTTTGCTTTACACTCTTTAGGTAGAGACCTCCCACCTTCAGAAGTTCTCCGATGACTCTGCAGTTGTAACGACTTTGACAAAAAAGGATTTTAGCAACCTTTTTAGCCTTCGAGAAATATAAAAAAAAAAATAACAAAGAAAAAGAAACAATATAAAAAAACTGTTTTTTTAAAAAAGTGTTTTTATGTGAGCCCACTGATTTGAAACTTCTGTTGGTTGTTTTGTGGGTTTGAAACCGTATCAAACTGTGAAAGTGAAACTCTACCTTTAGTCACCACAGGAAAGGTGCCTGTTATTAACTTCATTACTAAGAACAACCCGTTTCTTGTTGCTGTTTTACTTTTTTCTTTTTAAAGAACAAGCAAGTTAAAATTACGTAATCAGTCTTTGTACATTTCTCATTTACTGACACAACTGTAAAGCTTTTATACAAATATAACCATTGAGAATCAAATCTCATTATAAAGTCATAATATTTACATCACACACTCGATTTGTGCCTCATTTCAACATAAAAGCATAAAAGCATTAAAAATTGTTGAAATGAAGATGATATTTACATTGTGAAATATCAGCTCACAGTTTTCTGTTTTTCACGAAGCACTTTTTGCTGGTTTGTTAAGTGAAATACATCTTATGCGTCGCTCTTTGTAATAACTGCCTTAAAACATTTTATTAAATGTTTCCTTCCACGTCTGTAGTTCATTAGCTTAATTAATTGTAGATTTATTATAAAGCTTACCATTTCTTTGTACATATTTACACTTTTTTTTCATACATTTGTACATTTAGGTTTCACCAGTACTCTGCTTACCACATTTATGTTTCGTCCCCTTGTGCCAGGGAATGGTTTATAGTGGTCCTTAAACCTCCATGCAAAGCATCCTCCAACTTTCTGGCTTTTTAACTGTCTTCAGCACCAGCTTACAGTTAGAAACCTTAGCTATCAAGAATATACGCCTTGCTGAAAAACATACAGGCGGTATTTGTGACAAGCCTCGTTTTTCTGTGCTGTATCCTTGACTCGGAGTGAACCTCATGGGTTTTAATGGCAACATAGTATTTCTGAATTTTCTCTGAGTGAGCACATTTACCATGATGCACATGTAAAGCTGAAATCAGATCTTCTCTGGAACCAACAGTTAACATGGTTCAACCCCATCACAAGTTTAGCAGGGCAGTTTTCTCAGGGTATACAGCCCTCTTGCCCCTCACTGGCATATGATACCTCATCTCCTTCCAAAATCTGGAAGAAGGGGAAAGGGATGGTGATAGCTGTGTGTCATGTCCATCTCTCTGCTCCTCTCTGCTACTTGTGCATGTCCTCCACCTTTTTCTCGTCTTCAGGTTCTTCCACAAACACACAGCTCCCTGCTTCTTTCTCATGTGACGCACTGATTCAGGAAAGACAGCCAGCTGAGCCGGGGAAATCTCTTCCAGCTCGACCAGAATAACCTGTAATGCAGCGCTTAGATTAGATCTTGGGTTTTAAGCATCTAACGATGACCTAAAAATAATGAAATGAAACAGAAATAAACCTATATTTACTGAACACACTACGTAAACTGTAAAACTAAAACTCAAGTCTATACATAATCACTTCACTTTCACTTCTACAACTTTATTTCGTTTACCCTGCTGGTGAGATTTACTTGCTATGAAGTCATTAATTGAACTCAGGTGCACACTAAAACATCCGCAGAGAAGCTCTCTGTCCAAATAAATGTATAGTTTTCTTGTGTCAATAGGAAAAAGGACCATGCTAACAGGTCAGTTTTCTCACCTTGAGGGATCCTTCCAGTAGTGCTTTATGCATCGCATTCACACACTCCAATTCTTGCCTCGTATCTGAATATACTTCATCAAAACGTATGCAGCTGCTATTGTCACTGATCTTTCTTTCTTTCTTATCGCTGCTACTCTTCAAGATAGTGTTGTTATTGTTACTAGTGCTGATTGTGCGCTTTTTGCTGGTAAAAGTTGAGGCGGTGTAGAGCAGAAGGAGGCGGCGACTGGCTTGTATGTTTTCTTCCACTGACTCTGTGATACCTGCAAGTATGAAGAATATAATGAAATGCTATGCACAGGTGTGTGAGCACACTGTATGAGGCCCGTAATACTACAATTCTCCACCATCTATGTACCTACCCTGTCCAGGTAGGCAGTCACGGCCTGCTATGAAGAGCTTGTAGCCACAGGCATTTTCCAGGACTTGAGGTAATATGCGAAGGGCAAATGTTTCCACTTCTGTGCTGAACCCTAATGCGCCAGGCTGTGGGCACGCCACGTAAGCATCATACAGCTTCCCATCCAAATCTGACTCAAGGTAAAAAAAATGTATTAAGGATTTGCATGTTTTAAAAAACTGTCGCACAGTGCTTGTTCTGTGTAGGTGCTTCTTTCCATCTGATGCCTTGTACTGGAAAGATTTTCCGATTGCATTCAGATTCACATTTTGGAGACTTGGTACTGTTGAGTGTTGTTCAGTATGTTTACAATATGATCCTGAATGAGAAGTGTTTCATCTGTTGAATAATCAGGACTGTTTTTTATCAGTCATCCTACATCCTAATGTGTTTTCTTGTTACTGTCACGATTGATGCGTGTAGTCAGGTATGAAGACTAAGATTCTTGACTTGCGTCAGAACTGTGTTTTGCTAGGACAACGCATGACTATCCTGTATATAATCAAGAACACATGATAAATAAAGATATTACCTTTGTTTGCATAAAGGACTGGAAATGCTTTCCTGAAGAACAGCACAATGTCGACCTTAAAAGTGTAATAGACGATGACGCTGATGATAAAGAAAACCATCGCTCCACCAAGAACGGATCCAATAGGAAGTATAATGTTTGGATCTGTTAGAAAACAGTCACACAAAGCATGAAAATGTGTTCAGTTCTGCTTGACCCTATGCGTTTCTAGGTCTTTATAAATAACTTGGTTATCTAAATATATTTGGGCATTGAAAGAAGTCATGGGTCAGGAGTCTCTCTGACCATTAGGTCAACTATCAATACAGAGGAGTGGCGGGACGCAGAGATTTAAACCATAATATAGAAATTGAGTGGATGCACATGCAAAGTAAAGTCTTTTATAATTTAAATTCACCAAGAGTTTGATTCTTCTGAGCTAGTAAGTTACATTTATTCAGTGAGGGGTGAAAATGCACAAACCCAATAGTCACTTCTAATCCTCGGTTGCTAATCCTTTGCAATTAATGACTGCCCATAGACATCACCAGATACATAGTTTCTTTCCTAGTGATGCTCTCTCGGTCTTTTAGTGCAGCTGTTTTTGGAGACCATCATAAGACATTCCATCTTTTTGCTAAGGTCACAGTGTGCTTCTGGTCTTAGTCCGTCAAACATCACGAATCACTGTCAGCATTAGGCTGAGGTTCCAATATTGCAATTTTGATTTTGGATCAGCAGTATGTCTAGAGGAAGAGGAATTAAACATATGCTTGTCACGAAGGGGCTCACGAATTTGGAGGAGTAATGTTATGTTTCTGGCCACATGACGGCTGATGTGGCTCCTTAAGTACACACTGGTATTTCATTTGAGAAAGTGTCAGCAACAGCTTTCCACATGGTTTGATGTTGGGCGCCGACTGACATGAACTAACAGTCAAAATATGTTTCAAAAAAAGGTAGAATTTTTTGGGCTTATTATGTGTTTTCACCTGGTGGTAGCAGAGTAAAATATCCCTCAGGATAGCCTCTCGAACTATGTGCTCGACAAGTGTAGTTGATATAGAAATCCTCTTCCCTCAGTTCGGAAAATATCAGCAGCTGCTCCAACCATACACCTTTAAGAGGAACGTCCTGACTCCACATGCTGAAACAGACGGACACATGAGAAAAATGAAGGTGCTTGTCCTCCCTTTTCTAAAAGCAGCAAAAGGAGGATTGGCAAGGTGAGAGTGCTGACCGTTTTTCAGACGCGTAGACGCGCTTCGAGGGGTTGGTATTGCGAATAAAATTATTTCTGGCCATCCAAGTGATCTCAACGTCGGGAATTCCAATACATGGCACAAAAACCATGCACCGCTTGCTGAAGCTGGAACCTTAACAAATATACAATAGTTAACATTTGTTATTAATCATTGAACAAATCTGTTATTCTTGTATTTTTTATATCTTCTGAATACTCTTTCAAGCACACAATTGTTTTGTTTGCACACAAAAAATTTGATCTGAGGGAATTTTCACAGAAAATAACGTATTTGTGTTGTCATGTGTTGGGGCCAGTGTTTCTTGGCAATGCATATGAACACTGTCGTTTTCGTACCTATTTCTGCCTTTATTATTTCATTGGCTGGTTCACGAACTTGTGGAACTAAAGAGTATTCCGCTAAAAAGACAAGAAGACAGCAACAATTTAATACGTAGAAATATTCTGTATATGGAATAGTTCCAAAGCATTGCTAGCTTTCCCTGCTCCTGCTCCTACTCGTTGTTTGTGGTCAGTTTGGGATAATGGGACTGATTTCCACGTCTTACCAGCCTGCTGTGACCTTTAACCTTTAACAATTTCAGGAAGCACCACTTCATGTTGTTGACAAACAGCCTCATGTCCTTTTCCTAGTCATTGTACATATCTTTTCTCTAACCTACGACCCTTGCATCAATCGTCTCTGACACAGATCCCGTGATTCCACCGATGGTGAACCTCAGAGTGCAGGTATAGGAGCTGTGGTCATGAGCTTCCACCATCTTTATTATCAGCAAGGTGTCTCTGTAGGTAAACCTCCCAGCATCCCCATCCACTATAGGCTCACAACCCTAGAGGAGGAAAAGTATGTGTATGTCACATTTTTTGGACAGTATGTGGAGAGAGCACTTTGAAAATGTAATTTGAGTGATGAGTAGTAATAATTGGCATTCATGATTAATTGCAACAGTTGTCTTATACCTGGTGTACGCCTTCACTTCTCTATCCCAGTGTAGAGCGCAGTGGACATTTTTGCACAACCCACATTTAAGCCAAACTGACACTAATCGTACAAATAATATGTATGAATTTGGTTGATTACAGCTATTGAACAACATCTGGAGAAAACTTAATATGTTAGTTAACACTGTGTCTTTCTTATAACTCACCTTGTACCACACGAGGGAGGTAGTGATGTTGTAGCTGTTCAGTTTATTGATATAATCGTTTAAAGGGCAGTATAGTTTGTCGTTGACACCACTCGTGAGTGTTAGCTCAATCCTCTCTGGTCTTTCGCATTGGCCAGTAGATGGCAGATCCACTACAAGCTTGGTGACCTGTCTGTAGCACTGAGAAGGAGTTCTGTAGGAGAATTGGAGAGAAAAACTTATTTCACCTCTCAATTAAAGCTCAACAATCTGCTTTCAAATCCTCGTTTCATTTTAGAATAATAATACTACATTTAAATGTTGATATTTTTATTTCTTCTGGTGCTGGCAGACCTCAGTATGGTCACATATTCGCCATCATCGTCCAGCGTCACATTGAGAAACCACAGAGTCTCCCCGCGTATGAGGATTCTTCCAGTCTGGTTGTTTATTTCTTGACCTGTGTTTGACAAATACCAGGTGATGTTGTATGGGATAGTCTCAAAGTTGAAGACATCTGGAGACACCAGGGTGCTATTGAGCATAGCTACATCCCCAGGAACAGAGAAAACCCTCTCAAACTGGAGCTTGTAGTCAGTACAGTTACCTGCAACACACATAGGTCGACAATGCATTTGTCATATTGCAGAAATTCACCATTGATTATGCTCTTTGTAAAGACTTTCCCCACAAATAATTCTTCAGCAAAAGACACTGCAATGTTATTTATAGAGCACATTTAATTACAAGAAAACTCAGTGTCCTTCATCAAACTTTAATGATACTAATAAGGGAATTTTAAGAAGGGAGGTCGAGAATTACACATTTAGGGTCTAAGTTTTTATAAAATCAATCAAAATATTTTCCACGGAAATGACCAACAACTCAATCGTTCTCTGTTTAAAGTTGCTCGGGTGCAGCCTTTGCTTTCTTTAGGCATATTCTTCCTATAGACGTGAGGGCAATCAAATTATTCTGTATAGTTAGGTGATAGCTGTTAGAGCTTGAGTTAGACTCAAGCAAAAAAAAAGATACAAATAAATCTCTGCATAGGTCGGTGTTGTTATGTTTACCTTGAGAAAACTCACCCTGAACAAATCCTGTAAACAGCCCACACAGCTCCATCAAAAACAGAAGGCTTCCCAGAACCAAACTCAGGCCCATGGCTGAAAAACACACGCATATTAACAGTTAGTGATCAATGTGAGAGACAATCTGCACTACAGAGGAGAAAAAAAGCCATGGCAGTTAACAAATAACAACAGAAGCCTACTAGAACACGTCAGCGTGACTGATGGGTCACAAGAAAAATATGCAAAATATAGCAACAATTAGCACCTTTAAGCCAAATACTTAATATTTCTACAAGTATATCCTCTGCCCTTTCAAACCTCCCTCTCTCTCACACGCATAGTAAAAAAAAGTTCTGACCATTTAAGGGTTTTCTGGAAACCTGTGAGGAAGTGCTGTGTAATGCTTTGGAACTGGTAGCCGGGTATTACTGAGCACTGCTCAGCCCCAAGTGAACTTTACGACCGAGCGCTGCCTGTAAATGAACACTGTAAACCTTTGGGGGGATATCGGTTTCCTCTTGTTGCAAACTACTGTTACGGTCACCGCTGTGTTGGTTGGAGTGAGTAAATTCTTGGCATCCAGAGTGAAACCTCGTCCTCTGCCCTGTGCGTGTCTCACCAGTAGTGAGCAGTATTGTCTTTCTGCTTTGTGAGCGTGAGCATCAGTCACATTGACACTGTTTTACCACACATATTGGTTTCTTTGATAAAGTGTATCACACGTGGTGCGTTTTGGTTAGAGTTTATTAAGTTTAGTAACTTGAGCACAGCAGGTGTGAACACTGTGAATGACCACAGCAGTGCTGAGGTCGGGGCTCCGCCTACGGAACGCTAACCGGCTGACAGTTTAGGAAATAGCTTAACTTTTAATATTAAATTATTTATATTTAAAGGTCAATGACAGAACATCTATCTGATATTTTTGTTCCAGTCTACTTTCATGGGTCATTTTTATTTTCATTGAGAAACAAATTGTGGCAAGAAATGTGTAAAACAGTATTTTAATAGAATCAGTGTTTTGTTGTTTCATATTGGTTAATAAATCCA
>JAUMHF010000013.1:3332925-3350093 GCA_032359275.1 Microctenopoma steveboyesi
TATATCGAGAGAGATATATATATAGATATATATATATAGATATATATATAGATATATATATAGATATATAGATATATCTATATATATAGATATATATGGTCTTAAGCTTAAGCTTGACAAGTAACAAGTAGTAGTCACAAGTAGTCATTACCAAACCCTACGAGGTGAGGGGCTTGTTTCCCGGCATCCTTGCATGAGACTTATATTAATATTATTATTATTATTATTAAATGTTCATAAAGTGACCCATGATGCTGTACTGTGATATAATTATCTTCTCACCTTGAACATTATGATATTGGCTCAGATCACTCAAACTCTAGTTGCAAGCAAACAAAAAGGGGAAGCAGCACATGAAGAGGAAAATTATGTAAACCACATTAGCTCTTCTTCTTTATGCCATCGCTGTAGAGATGAGAGAGCTGTAGAGCTGTGTGATAGTGGTGCACATGTGGTTTCAACGGCTTCCGTGTATAAAAGGTGCAGATGATCGTGTGGTTTGGCTCTCGCAGCTAATTCTGCTGCTCACAACTTTCACATCAGTGTTGTTCACACTGACGGTGACGCCACTGACAACAAAAAGTTCACATGTTCATCTAGTGAACTTTTTGTTGTCTAAGAAAGTCTTGTTATTGTGTGGCTCATGTTCACACCGCCTTTTTCCAAATGTTACTGCAGTGAAGTCTACCAGATAAGTCTGATTGGACAGTTGACTGTCACCCTGCATCACTGGCACGTCGTCAGGACTTGCGTGGGAAAAACGAAATACTGCAATATTACAGCAGTTATTAGTGTACCCCCAGTAGCGCAGCTCTCAATGGACGTATAAACTACAAAACAGCAGAGAGGATGTAAGTAGAAGAAGATTCATTTAAATGTGCTCGTTAGTGTTGACAACAAAATAGTTGATCCAATATTAGTTCAATGAGAAATGCTAAAAAAAGAAGAAACTTCAGCCAATGTAAAGAGCCATAAAAACACAGCAGTCTTAGTAGATGGCATAGTTTTCCTCAGGGACAAGCCCGGGCAAGAAGGAGCGTGGGAAGGGCTCACCCTGCTCAGTAGGTCACGTTATGAACAACGATGTGTGAGTAAGACATGGAGACTGAGGCTGAATGGAACGGACTGAGTCACATGGGGAAGAGAGACGTCTGGCACATGCTCTTCCTCGTTTCAGGAAGCCTCGGGGTGTTGATTGTTGGATGAGTAATTAGCTGAACATGGGCTCACAAGTGAAGTCAAATTATGATTTATATCGTCACACTTGTTAATGATAACCCACTCCGCACCTAACTGTACGTACAAGGTTATGTAAATGTCGGCTGCTGGTCGGAAACTGTTATATAAGGATAGGTGCTGTCAAAACTGTAGTGTTGATAGAGCCACATCTGCTTTTTACCCTTGAGACTTGAGTAAAACTGAGGTTAGTTCTGTTATTGGAAGAAACCTAGGCCAGTAAGTCAAGGACTGATCCCCTTAATCAGCTGCTTCTTCAGGACCAAACTCTGAACATGTGCTGTTCAGACAGTTACCAGTAAATCCAGCAGAATCTGTGAAATATTTCCAGACAGTATTGTCTATAGAAGGACGGGAAGCATGGACAGGATGGGTGAAGTCTCTCTGAAATGTGAAGGGATTGTATTCATGTTTACAGAAGGTATTCCCTTTCCAGAGATATTTAGATCGTCGTGCGTAAAGTGCTGTGTTGTAAACCAAGATCTAAGGATGTAGAAAGCGCTTGCATGACATTAATCACACAGAAGTGGTTGAGAAACGACCCTCGCCAACAGAACAAATTTGTGCAATGTTTGATTTCACTAAAGCAGACCTGCAGAAAGGAACTGTCCTTTGTTTGCCTTTGCTTTTAGCTCGGCGGTAGCCGGGTGGTTGGTCTATGAATTTGCTCATGCGTGCGTACTTTGTCCATCTGTTTATGGAAAAGGTTGCAACACATGAGTGAAGAGTGATCACAGGTTCAAGGTCGGAAAAACATGAACAAGTACACAATATGTAACCGCCTTACAAGTGGGTCAGCATATATGTCAACTCCATGTTAAAGCTGTTTTTATTGTGGCAATCCTGTAAATGCAATATAAACATTATAAACTCTAACTAAACTGTTAAGTGGTTGCATGACTGAATTACTCTAAATTCCTCAGGTGAAAATGAACATGCCCAGACAGATGATATGAGTCTGATTTACAGGCCTTCGGTTGCTTTGCTTTCTCTAATGAAACACGTGTTTTTCATCTGTTGCTCGAATATTTGTTTTCTTTGTGCATATTGCAGTTTCTCAGACACAGCAGCAGCAGCAGCAGCAGTATTGCAGCATCAGCCAGCACTGAGGTTTGTCTTAAGATGCTTGTGGGAAACATCTACTCTACAATCTTCTCTTGTTCCTAGAGGGGCTGAAAAATGCTGATCTAAGCAAAAAAAAAACAAACTGAAGGGGAACCCATTAATGAGGAAGAGGATGTGATTCCACATAGTGAGGAGAATTATGGAGAAGTGAATCTCCTCAAAGCATATATGCAGGGCTGATGGTGCAAAAAACTCCTGAGCCTGAACTTTTCTTTATGTTTAGTAAGACATGTGTGAACGGGGAGGTTCCCTGCTTTTAGCATACTGAGAGTACAGCCACACCAAAAAGGTCAATAGGTGGCAGTTATAGTGCTCCAAAGTAAACTAGGAATTGATTAGTAGCGTACTGCTGATTTCTTACATAAAGTGACGGTTGGATGTGGATGAGTACTAGTAAGTGACAGTTCAAGCTCCGCAGTAAAGGAGCACAAGCACATTTTTAGCCACGTGATTGGTCTTTGATGGTGGAACATCTGTTGTCTAGGGTCTAAGTTATTCCATGACGGCACTTTTTCCCTGCTACATATAGCAGCTTTCCTGCACCCTTATCAGCATCTTTGGTGTCTTCCCCTGGCTTCATAAACATTCTGTCCCTGACCTATGGTTTTCGTTGCCAGTGTGTGAAACACAAATCACATTCACACGTGGAGCAGCAGCTGGATCTGTATTAATGTTTGGCTAAAGCCCGCCCCTACCCTATTTCTAATTGACTTATTGGCTAGTAGGCCTATTGTTGGCGTGGTTGAGAGTAAAAGCGGCACCCTGAGCTGCTCCTCTCGGATTCACAGATTTTTTAAGCCCCCTCAGTACACTGGAGATTCGGCACGGCGCCTAAATACTGCACCAGTCATATTATAAGTTACAACAAACTGACTATCATGGCCTATCTTAAAATGTTTCTTTCTTAATTTTTTTTAATTGTTAAACATCAGGTCAGGCCTATGAGAAGTTTAATTTGACCACCTCTTAGAAAATGTCTTTATGTCTCAGCACGTTCAGAGATACAGACGTTAATATTAGTTTGCTGGACAGAACTGCGTGGGAATATGCTAATACAAATGCCAGATATTATCCTGGAAGCATGCCTAGAAACACTTTTTTAGAATTAATGGAGATTAAGTTAAAGCCATAGCAAACTGTTTGTCTGATTCAGCTCTGAAAAGGGAAAAATGTGTCTCTATGGGAAGATGGAATGCATGACGTAATGCGACGTTTCACTCAGAGGACAACGCCGGTTTAGGTAAAGTGAAAGCAATTTCTCAGTAATGTTTTTCTTTTTGGTTTTTGTGGTGAGAAGCTCTGTGCAACTGCTTTTGTCCAGTGTGACTCGTAAAGCTTGGGTTTTCTGACAAATCAAACCAAGCTTAACTACTGTATGCTCTATAATATGAAAGATGAACTGCAATGTAACACAGTATAATGAAGCCAATGTAACCAACTGTAGTAAGATGTTAAGAAGTCAGTAAAAATCTGCAGGTTCCAAAGTTCACTGTTGTCGGCAGTGACTCATGTTTTTAGTAGTTTCTGTTTGTACAATGCTCTGACTTCGCAGAGCATGAGGTGTGCTCCAGTCCGTTCTGTGTTCTAGCAGCATGATTCAGATGTGCAGAATGTTGCAAAAACACACTAATGATGTGCTGAAGGACTACTGCTGGGAAAATATCAGCTTTTACTGTCTGAGGACGGGCAACGAGAAGGACTCCATGGTTTATCCAAATGTCTAACGACATAAAAATGCAGAATGACACTGAACAACTAAATTAATCACTCAGTCAATTTCAGTTTAAAGTTTAGATTTTGCACATAGATTAACTTTCACCTAGTTTTTTATGTTAATCTGACATTTGATAAACTGTGATAAATGATAAAATGTTGACAATGTCCAGCGGTGGTTACAAATCTTTGGAAAGCAACATCGGCATATAAAGAGATAGTTGTTGACAGGTGCCTGCAGTAAAACATGGAAGGAAGTGTGTTAACCCTGTGGTTAGCGCTACAACATATCCTCTAACACATCAGCTGCCCCCTTGATTTTACTTTGCTTTACCTTGCTTTTATCCAAAGCGACTTACAGGGAGCTAGCGCTGAGTGTCTGGCTCGAGGACACACCTGGTAGGGGATGGACTAGGAGTCAGGAGCTTAACCTATTGAGCTACTGGCCCTTGAGACTCATGCAGCTCTGCGTGCATTTTCTGGGACTATCTAAGTGCATTATTAGCCTGACACAGAAAACGGTACTTTACTGTTCTTTACTTTGCTTTACTTGACTTGAAGGATCTAAGTGTCGAGCTTAAGGATGGTATAGGTAATGGGCTAGACTGCCTCCTTCTACCTCAGAGTCTGATGCTTGTCCCGTTGAGTTACCAGACCATTTGAGATAAGCAAAAATATATCCATTCACCTCAGAGAAAGGTACTGGACAGAGGAAAAACACTGTGAAGATATCACAACAATAATAAACTTCACCTCTGACCTTTTTCAGGAAAAGTTCAATCGTGACACTAGAGCTCAGCCCAGTGACCGCAATCCCCGCTTCAATGGGATGGAAGCACGGACAGCACAAAGGGGTTTGGTGTGTTTGGACTGTCTCTCAACTCTCTGCCTGTATTTGCATTTGAACACACTAAAAACTCTCAGCCACACCTTACCCTAACTCACCATGGCCAAAATAACTTACAGCACAGTGTCTCACCTTAATCTTGGAGACAATCTTCTGTAATAAATATTTTATTACAAAGTCTAGATCAAAAAGGACCAAGAAAACGTGACCTAACTATACTATACTTACAGTTGTACAGCTAAACCTTTTTTTTCAATGTTTGATTCAAAAACATAATTTTAGGGTTTGAAGAAACTAGACGAATAAAGTTACGTTTTTTGCTTAGTTCTTTTTTTCCTTCCTGCTAATAAAGTATCACTTTGACCTCAAGACAGTTTTTCGAAAAGCTACGTGTGGTTATTGAGAGGTGAAAAGGCATACCTGGATTTCCCCACTAGATAAAGGAATCCCCAGGGTGTGCATGCGATGCAGTTATGAGTCGGTCCCCATCAACCACAGTCCCCTGAGAAAAATGTCACTTTCGCAGCATGCGCTGTGGGAAACGTAAACTAAAGTACATCTACAGCACTTTCATAACATAAAGAAATTATATTTCATTAGGATGTAGTGTGCAATTTGTAGTTATTTGCAGAATAATGCTTTCGATTAATTACAAATACGATGGAAATAAGTTTGCCAGTAGTAAAATAAATGTGTCTTCCCAATGTGAAAACATACTGTGTACTGTACGATGTGAAAACAACTGTCCAAGATTCACAATGATAAAAGAGGAAATAATCACTGATCATCTTAAAGGATCGCTAAAGCCTTAAACAATTAATTAAACAGCAAATCAACAGCAGCTGTTTTTTCTCTCTATCAGCTAATTTCTCACTATTTTCTATTCTTCTAGTAGAAGTTTGGTTTGATATAACTTTGAAGAACCTCTACTCACATGATTGTACAGTCACAGGAAAGTTTGTACAAAAACAGCTTGTAGTTAGTGAACCTTACACGTCTTTAGGAAAGCTAGCCCAACGCACGGGAGTTGTAAAGGCCTTTAAAACATGTTTCACAGCTATGGAGGAATAAAGCATTTAAAAGCAGACAGTGAGAGTGCAGCTCAGATGTTCTGCTGTCACAGATGACGGGGACCTCACAGTCAGAGTATCACACATTTTAATGCTATTGTTTCCTAGTTGACGTTTATCTGGAATTCATGCCAGTAGGATCTCTTCTCTGTCTCTCTAGTATTTTTTGATCTGATTACATAACAAGCACCAGCAGAAAAGAGGATGTCTGTTATATAAAGTTTCCAATCGAGGACAAATGAATACGAATCTGGAGCGGACAGACTAAAGATGATTAGTGGCACGTTTTGGTCTTTAGATTCTTAATGAGGTATTGAACACTAGAAGTGCAACGCTCTGACACACTTGTACAGTATGTGCACTCACCTGTGATGACTCACTACGCATATCTTTGTTTCTTCCATTAGGATGGACAAAGATATTTAAATGTGGGAAAAGTTACTTTAAATCATATATACTTCTGTATCATAAGTGCCTGAAATCCTTTGTGTGCAAGGTTTAGCTTGGGTAAAATAAGAATAAACTGAAGCCAGTCTGGTGCTTGCTAAGCAGTTGTGCGAGTAGTGTCCAGCTGGTGTGACACAGAGCCATCTAGTTAATATTGATCAAAACGGAGAACTCACCGGTCTGATGTTATTCTAGTCCTGTAATGGCAACAGCCCACTTCATGAAAGGGACATGAAAGTCTTGTAAAAACATGCTTTTTCCCCCTTTAACTCAAGCCAAGCTCAGACGTTCCCTCTCCACGTTTGACTTCCCCTTTTCTGTGGAGACTTGAGCACATGTTGCAATTTCCTTTTCAGGGATATTTTGAAAGGCAGCTGGTGTCCTAATCTGTTGAGCAATAGCTGGGAGGAGAGAAACATGGATCCTGCTGTTCACATGATTCACACCTCACACCAATATTTGACATAGCACTTTAGAAGAAGAGACGAAAAAAGCAAAATAGTGCATTTGTATAAATATACAGCTGTTAATAAGTGTTTGTGTGCCACCCTGTTCTGTCAGTTTGACCCTTCGTAGCTGATTTATCCCAGTCTTCTGTAGTTGTGGTGACTTTTAAAATACTGTCATGTTGAGACCTCTTGTGGCTGCACGAAGAAGCTACTTGAGATAAAATACCTGCAAAATCTTTATTTACTTTTATTATTATGTGTAATTAATAGTAATATATTTATTATTATTATGTAATCCCTGCTTTCTGCAGTTTTGTAATATTTCACTATCTGTGTCTGATTTGATTTACTAGTTACTTTATGAAAATGGTGTTTTTGTGGTTTACTTGAAAAGCAGAGTATTTGTTGAATGTGTTTCTGCAGGGCGGCGTGATCGTCAACGAAAGATCTTTGTGTGGATTTGACATGTTCTGTCTGCGTAGGATTCCTTGCAATATACATTGCTTCATACAGAAATGACTTTATTAGAGAAAACACAAAGGGATAAGTCCAAACAATAAACAATGCATCATTCAGAAGATCACATATAAAACTATATGTTGCAATCTTAGTCATAGTATTACAGTTGGGTCACCTGTTTTCATAGACTGTAATTTCCGGACCATAAGCCGCTACTTTTTTCAATAGCTTCGGACTCTGCGGCTTCTTCAGCAGGGCGGCTTAGTTTTAACGGTCACCAATGGTGCAAGGGTTAGGGTTAGGGTTAGGGTTAGAGCGAGACAGACAGTTTGCACCAGGTAATGAGAGTTTTAAAAAAAGAGCTGTCTGGTTGATTCTGACACTGACGAAGAGGACTTGCGTGGTTTTATTATGCAGGAAGAAGCTGAAGACACAAGGATTAATGACTGACTTTTCTGGTAAAGTAGGCTGGTTATTTAGATACAGTAGTCGACCACGTTACTGCATCTACGGTACCGTGACTGCAGGAAGCGGGCTGGGAGCGCATTTATGTGTTATTTGTGCACTGATTGAATGCTGTTCATCATGTCAAAAATGTGAATGATTAGTTGAAAGGTTTATTGTGTGTCTCAAATGTTAATAAATGGAACCCTCCTTGCAGGACCTTTGTGGCATATAGTAATGTGTGGCTTATATATGCACCAATCTGTAGTTTCCCCCAAATTTAACTGGTGTGGTTTATAATCCGTTGCACCTTATAGTCCAGAAATTATGGTATTCAAGTCATTATTTATTTCTCTATTTGTGGTAAATGTACTTTATTCTTTATTCTGTCATGCTTTGACATATGAGGCTTTGTTGAATTTCAAAGGAACTACTTTTTATTTTCTTTTTTTTTTTACAAACACGGTGGCCGGTGAGTTCATTCATAGTGGAGTGTTAGATGTAAAAGAACAAACACAATAATACATAGACTCTTAGTGCACGATGAAGGACAGGAAGACGCCGGGTAAAAGGATGTTACTGTAGCCAGATCCAACCACTGATTTAATAACACTAAATTCCTCCTCTGCAGAAAAACAACACATGGCGGCGCCGCTGCCCGACATCACATGCACACAATGCATGCAACATACACACACAAAGATATATTTGTACACTAACAAAACTAGAAGACGCTGTTCTGCCGGGCCAGAATATAATCCATTTTCTTTTTCCCTTTAGGTTTGAAGAGAACATAGAGGAAGACAGAAATCACTGTCAGGAAGCAGGACGCGGCCACTGTGGCTACAACCAGCCACGTAAATGTAGGGTCTGTGAAGAGACAAGCGACGGTACATGAATATTTGGTGGAGGGTTGAGGCCGTAGGTTTTGTTGATCATTGAGGTTTAGAACATGAATAATTTGACCTCGAGTATCCCACTGTCGTAGGTATCCAACTGTTGTCTAAAAACTCGGCTTGTTTGTGTTGTAATCTTCTGACTGCTTTTGTTTGTTCTCTGTCAGGGCTCATTGTTGATGGCTCACATAATCCACACCAGCAATGCCCAAAATGACATTATTACAAGTATCTGTCGCAGTTGTTTAAGGACGATTTACTTAAAACCAGTATGGTTGGTGAAAAGAATATTTGGGTAGGGCCCTCATATTTTACAGACAGATATGTAGACGAATAAAAACACACAACTCACCCTCTAGTCGAAGCTGTACGACAACTTCTTGTCTTCCTTCTTGGTTATGAGTCACACACTTCAGTTTTGCCTTCATGTCTTCTGCTGTTATCCTTTCAAGAGCCAGTCCCAACTCAATCTGGCACCCGTTAGACACCTTGGTTACCCTAGGTTAGAATGACGCAAACATAAGTGTCTGATTAGACATCTAGTGGCGGTTTCTGGGGGAAACCTAAACACTACTATTAGCATTCTTAATCACATGTAAGAAATGTTAGCACATATAACGGGACGTTGAACCGATAATATCACTTTTAAAATATTCCAATCTAATATAACGTCGTAATCTTTCTCTGCCCTGTAGAGGATCTAGAGAAATTAATTATTTCCAAATTGGAAAGTATTATTTAACACATTTACTTTTCCCTTTTGCTAACTGATAAGGTAACTTTATGTTATTTGTCTTTTTTGTGCTCTGGTCACTGACAGGAAATATCTATCAAAACAAATGAACACTTACTTCCTTCTCTCCTGCAAAACTCGCCTTTCAAGGTACGACGCCTCCACTGATTGGTCGTTGACCAGCCACGTGACCATTGTGGAATCTGCCGTTTGACATTCAGTGAGCACTGTGCAAAACAACTCCAGTCCTGAACCTGAATCAGGTCAGAGGTCAAGTCAACCCATTTATTATTGAATTTGCATTTAAGCACGAAGCTTGATACGTGAGAAACGTATCGTGTTTGTTACTCACCATATGGACTTTCAAAAATGGTTCCATTCAGTGGTGAAATAATCACAGGGGGTTGTTTTACTGCAGCTAAAACACACAGGCAGCGAACACTTAATCGATAGAACCAAACATTGTGGTGGGTGCTGGATCATAGAAGGTACAAAGAACAAGAAAAGGCTTCAGGAAACTCACAGCGAACAGTGCTGTAGCTGCTGCCTATTAGGCCTTGGTCAGAGGTCACAGAGTGATTGGGTTCATCGGTAGTTGTTCCTGGGTCTGGACCTGGCGGACACAGATTCACACATCCACTCAAGTTTAGACAGGTGTAAACACTGAGGATGTCAGCAACATTTGCTTTGGGAGGATGTTGTCAAGTCAGTGTGATGTACGTAGTAGACCAGGAGAGGGCAGGGCAGGGTAACGTTCATGCTGTAAACCAGTATCTCCAGTTCATTAGTGGTTTTGAAATATTACTTTAGTTCCAGTCATGTTTAAATTAATGTTTATTTGGTACATCATTGTAGTTGTAGTTTACAAATTGACTCAATTTGTGAGACATAAATACACTCGTGTATACTAATAAATACTTATTTATGACACGCCACCCACCAGACACATGGAGCACGATGATTCTGCTGACTTTGTACTGCCGATCGTTGATGAGCACAACGAGCTGACAGATGTAGACACCCGCATGGGATCGCTTCACTGCAGGGATTTGTAGGTTGCCTTGGCCCTGGTGAAAGGAACCCTCTCTTCCTAGCTGCAGGGCAGCAGGGCTGGATTCCTGTCAGGAGATAATACATTTCTGCTTCACATCTATTTTAGGAAATTACAATTGTCAGTCACTGTTGGTGCCAATTTATACTTACTCACCTTGTACCAGTCTATCAGGTTATCTGTCTTGTTGAAGTTTCTTAGAGATGGACAGCTGAAGGTCAGATTCTCTCCCACTGTGGCTGAGATGGGATAGGAAACTTTGTTCACGTCCAAAGAACTGGACGCGTACACATGCAGCGTGACACTCCCAGCTACACAGTAGGTTTCATTTCTGGAGACAAAAGATCACACACATGAACACAAAAGGTCTGAAATGTATGCGCGAAGGAAGAAGATGTAGCAGTAAAGGAGTTAGTTTTCACCTACGAGGTTTGAATTCACGTAATGTTGTTTAAAGAAAAACAAAAACAAGCCTGTGTCAAAAATGTTTTTCCACGGACAGAGGTAACAGAAAGGAGGACTTTAAAAAATGTTTTTATATAAGGACATTAAAGGTTGTTCACATTTCTTGATATTTAATCTTGGTAAATGTAAATAAATAAAAATACTTGTAGATTTGGGACATTTTTCTCTGCTTTGCTGTCTGAAATTTTGGAGATGAAAGTTTAAGAATACTGCAATATTTTCCATGTAAAGCTGAATGCTTGCTAATTTGTGTAAAAAGCTGTGAAAAGACATTGGACCTTGTGCAAAAACAGACTTCGTGAGTAGCCATAGTCAGAAATGAAGAAGCCATCTATTCTAATATGTTAGTCATTAACATTTCCTTAACAGCCTCAAATATTAATTAATATTTATTTATTAAAATCTATGTGTTTTTGCCTGGGGCCCATTGTCTTGTCAGCTGTTGGACGCTTTTAGATTCACCATCGGCTAATTAAGTTAGGCATTGTGAAATTGGCAGAATAAGCGAGGGACGACTATACATGAGTAGTTTCTTTAGGTCTTGATGACTACCTGTAAGTGCAGATATATTCCCCTGAGTCTGAAGCCTGTGACGGGAGGAACCACAACTGTTTGTTACGTTGCTGGATTCGACCCTCACCCTTATAGGTCATGGCCTCTGTGCCATTGCCCCTGGTGATGACGTAACTTGCTGTTGGAGGGAGGATGTTGCGCACTTTGAGCACTCTGTCAAACTGCGGAAAGCCAAGAATTATAGCTTCACCTTCCACCCGGAATAGCTCCATCTCCATGTCCACATGGTAGCAGCCACCTGTAAGAAAAACATGACTATATAATGCCACGTGTGGACCAGGCAGCGGTGTCCAGAACAATCCGGGGAGCCTGATGAGTTAACACTTAGTGTTTAAAGCAGCAGCTCTGCTTCATGTCGTTCTGCACCTACACCTCATTCATGACTTGAAGCATTTAATAGTCAGCGTATGCAGCTACATACAGTGTACAGCATGCTCACCTTTCATGGGGAGAGGAGGGGATGGAGGTCTTCCATAAACAGAGTTGAGGACGACCACAGAAATCACCAACGCTAAGCAGACCATGATGGCAGTCTGCAAGGACACAGAAATCTCAAATACCAATAAAATAAATAACTACAATAAAAATGTGTAGTTATTTGTAACTACTGGGCCGTGTTCAGCTTTTTTTGAGTTTCCTCTTTAGTGACTAGAGAGGAGTAAGGGCAGCAAAGTCAAATTATTCTCAAGTATTATAAGTTTTAAGAGACAAATCATTTACTAATCAAGACCAATGTTTGGTGCTGGGACTTGTGCCAGTGTCCCCTCTTCCTCAGACACAGTTTAGCAGACATTCAGCTTTGATTTAAACTCTCTGTGGATTGTAAAATGGCTGTGACATCATACTTGTCGTCATCCCGCCCCCATGCCATATATAACAATGGGGAGTTTACCATCAGCACCATGTATGAGTCACATTAAACGTTATTTGAGTCTAGTCATCACAGGTCAGCAAAATGACGTAAGAACATAGGAATATAAGTATGTGTTGTTAATCAGTATTTGCCTGGTGTTAGTCCCAGTATATGGGATCTAATATGAAACCACGGTATCTCATTCTGAACTATTGTTTTGTCATTTTCCTTGTATTCAGAGTTTGATCTGGGCCTCCCTCTCCACCCCTCCAGGAACTTGCGGGTTCTTGCTCAGATTTCTTTCCCAGAGTTGAACGACATCACTTCCATGACAGCAGGATTTTCACTTCTCCTTTGGTTTCTACACTTAGACCAGCAGGGAGCAGTCCACCCCCGCAGGCCCATTCATAAGATTTGTGGGATTGTCGTAAAATAAATATCTTTTCTTGTGAGTCACTGTGAGATAAGCCTGACATTTTCTGGGACTCAGTGGAAATGTGGCACAGTAATATGCATAGTATTAGTAAAGCAAGACTATCCGTCCTCATGATCAAGTGCATCATCACATTTTCTGCTTTCCTACCAACGTGAAAGAGAATGATTCACTGCTTCTTAGTGCAAATTGCCAATGCATTGCATTGTAAATAATGCATGTTATGTGGGATTATTGACAGATGAAGACATTTTCTTCAATAGGATAAAGAAAATAAGGTAATTTGAGCATTTTTCTGTACATCTTAAACTATTGAATTATATTAAAGATGTCCTCAAATTTCTGTAGTAAAAGCTGTCATTGTTCAAACTAGAACATATAGTGTAAAGAAATGCCTAAGAAAACAGCAATACTATGACACTATGCCTGCATATGACTACATTTCCAGCAGTACGGTGCAGTGTACTCACAGTTTATGGGTGAGTGTGGTGGTTCCAGCTGTGATGGTGAGGACAGGCAGATGTGCTGACTGCGTGGACTGGAGCAGCATATGGCCAGGCTGCTGTGGACTCAGGGGAAACCTGTGCTCTCTTTTCAAGGTTCCCACCCCCCTCAGACGGAAACTTCTCAGGTTTCCCAATGTAACACAGTGTACTGTACAGCTCACCGCTGGCTTCTGATGACTGCTTAATGCACATACAACGTGGGAGAAAAGCTCATTGGCACGTTAATCTGAGATTTCCTGCAGATTTGCCATCATTGAGGGCAGTGTTTACTTTTCCTAGTGTTTGCAACTGCTGTTGATGAACCACAAGCATCATCTGCCTCTTGCATCAGGGGTGGACGTGTTTGTTCAAGCACACAAACATACAACACATACCTGTTGCCACCACACTACAACTGAGATGTGAAAAGATTTTTGGTTCTTTTGAAATCATGGAAAATTTTTCATTAATGTAACTTTCTTACTTTCTGTAAGTCGGACATGAGCGGCGGTGGTGAAATTCTAATCTGAATCTAAGGTAAATCTAGGCAAAGTATCAGCCTCGTGCCTTTTACCGTGTTGTCATATGGTTCTGTTATTTTAGGCTTATCATTTGACGTGACCTTTTAAGTAGTCTCAGAGTAGTGACTCACAGACCGTGGGGGCTGTTTCCATACTAATACTTTATGATTAGTTCTGTAGTTACAGGTCATTAAACTAGAACTAAATGTGAGACAGTCCCTCATTGTCAGTAAATGAGCGTTTGCATGTTTATCAGGGTGGGTGGCATTTGGTATTTTACTATGAGGAGCCATTAACAGAGGTTTTAAGATTAGGCTGGGTTCAGTTGTGGTTATTTTGAAATTCAGGACAGAAGACATTTCTCCTACAGTGTGTTAATTGTCACCTTCCTGCATGTGATGTTGAAAGTAAGAGGGATGGGGACAGAGAGCAGCCAGTGAATTTTGTTTGACTAATATCGTCATTATGTAGAATTATGTAAAGTCTTGGTCAGTAACAGTCTTAAAAACAAAACATAAGTTATTGAAATGAAAAGATTTGTCTGTCAGAATAAAATCTTTATTTTGGATTAGGAAAAAAGTTGCCTGTAAAGATTTTAACTGTTAGTTGTTGAGAACATGTCTTGAAAGCTTGAAAATACAGTCAAAACATTACTGTTGAGCAATTTTTTTAGTTTTTTGGGCAGGTATCTTGCAGATTCATTCCTGATGTTTGTGTCTTATTTATAGACTGAATTTAAAAATCATGTTTTCAGGATAAACGAATGTAGTCCTTGTTTCAACAGAAACAGAGAAAGAAACAGTCAAGTTGTTTTGTTCAGGAGACTTGCAGCGAAACAGGACACGGGCTCGTTAAGCACAGCATGATGCCCCTGCACCAGGAAACATCCCTGGCTTTACGCTAATACATGGAACAACGGTGCCATTCCTCCTTGAATAATTACTGACTTGGAGGCAGAGTGTGTCTGAAGAAGAAAACAGCTGGTGGTGAGCTGCCTTTCCCTATATACACAAATATTTAGAAACAGCTGTAGAGTGTGTAGGTAGTGTGACTCGTCGTTAAGCTATTTCTCTATGTAGAAACTATGGCATCCACCTCCATGCATTCTTTGGCATGACTCATGGCTGAAATACTGGTCTTCGCTGGGCTGATTGTAGGAGACTTATGCAGATCACACAAGCGCTCTAGAGATGCAAGCTGTATGAAGGCATGGTTGTCATGGAAACAGTCCCATAACTTGGAGTGGTGGCGCCATGCAATCCTGTTTTCCACAACTTAATTTAAGTCTAAAGCAAAGTAGAAGATTTTGCTGTTTGAAATGTGTTGGAGTTGCTGATTAGTTACAAGTAGAATCAGCACATGAACAATAATTTACTTTCATTGGCAGAGATGGTGCAGCCACACCATAAACTAATGTGCATCTCTGTGTGTTTTTTAAAAACCCACTTCCCTTTAACTACGGACCAGCTGTACGTTTCACTTAAGCAATCGATTTTCATCTCGCCAGGTTCTGGCTCAATCTGACAGTAGCGGCTGTGTGAACACATGCAGGTGAACAGACAGACGTGGTACACACCACTCAGCAAACTCTGTCTGGCCATTGAGAAAGCAGATGTTGCATGTTTTGGGAAGTCTCCAGATCACCTCATTAGCTGATAGTCATGACTAAACAGCTCGACAGACCCGCTTTATTACTTTATTACTGCTACTTCCAGCCACTCAAAGTATCAGTGTAGTACTAAACGCCACAATCATTTTGTGCTACAGAGACCTGGTCAATAATAGTTGGTGTCAGGGTTAGAAACTTGTTTGCCCAGGTGGATTTCTTTTGAACTGGCTTCTTACAAATGTACATGACAAAAGTCTGCAGACAGAGAAAGGAGCTGAGTGGCTGGATCCCAGGGGTGAGCACTATATGGACTGATATCTTGCATGCATTGAAATTGAAATGCTTCTGACTTGAGAAAGCCCTCTGGATAGAAGGGCGAAACGTCGTCAAGAAACCTACTAAGTCCAGTTGCTATTGGATAAACCTTTTTTGAGATAACCATGACCTGGATGACTGAGAACCTTCACAGAAATGCTTCAGTGTTCCTCTAAGAGAAACTAACATAAAGTGGCAGGTAAAAGTCTGCGCAAGTCAATTTGCACCAGATTTGTGTCGTGAAAACAATGTATTTTTTGTTTCACTGTGCTGCTAGTCCGCTGATACACACAGTAGAAAGATAAAATAAAAGTCAGGAGGCAGGGGAATTATTGTTACATGTATGCGCAACCCATTTATTTTCTGTGATGCATTTATTTTTATTCCAGGATCTTGTAAAGATGACGGCATTAGACCACTGGGTAGAGTCTGCTCTAAAACAAGACGGTCATAATGGACTTCATTTCCGGACTCTCTGTTTGTCATGTTGGAATATGTCCACGCCATCAGGTTAGAAAACATCTGGTGGTGGTAAAACCCAATCGTTCAGGTAGTCGGCTGAGCTCAATAATTTACCAGCTGAATAGTAAATAATCCTAAATCAAATTTACAACACGCCCATACTACTTTATTTCTACTGACTCTTCTGGTGAACACCAATTGACGTTGGTGCACAGTGAATACGTGAGCAGTTTGTAAATGTATTACCTAACCGAGTGAAGATGATGAGTTTATACTTTCATGGAAATTATGAACAGTGTGTAAAAACTATCAACATCTGTTGAAATAGACCAAAAAATGTTTCCGTTAGCCAACGTATGTTGCAACACGTCTTGTTTTAAGATGTTTGCATGTGTTTGGCGAACAAACAACAGTAGAAGCATAAAGACAATAAGACTAAAAACTTTTCTTTTAAAATTAAAGTTTATTCAAAGAAAAAAAACCTTCAGGAAAATACACGACTTTCCATCATACACGTAGGACTTAAGTTAGAGTAGCATGGCAGAAACAGCAGAGGAAAAACACATTGTCTCACATCCAAGCCTGCAGGGGACTTCACTGCAATGTTTCCACGTCGAAAGCAGCGCTATGTGAATACCTGAAATAAACAACATGTGTTCGTTGTTGTGTTGTAAGTGTGTCGTTTACTGGGGTGGGCAGAAAATATTTCAGAAATCGAGCTCAAAAAGCAAAAACAAAGTAGAAAACCAGGACACGTTTGCGTTAAACATAAATACGGTGATGTACATTATTGTAACACAACATTACCTCTGTAAACAGTTTCTCCACCTACGGTGAGCATTATGTTAAACCACTGCAGTCGCATAGTTACGTGTACTAAGACCAGGGGTGAACACACCTGATCAGGGCGGCCTGGTAGCAGAGTGGTTGAGGCAGAGGGCTGGAAAGCAGGAGCCCCGGGATCGATTCCCAGCTGAGGCAC
>JAUMHF010000013.1:3350193-3373143 GCA_032359275.1 Microctenopoma steveboyesi
TGTGGCTGCTCACTGCTCCCCCCAAGGGGGGATGGGTCAAATGCAGAGAACAAATTTCGTTGTAACATGTAAAAAAATGTATCAATGATGACAATAAAGCGGATTCTTCTTCTTCTCAAGGTGATCAGGTGTGTTCAGCCAATCAGAAGTCACAAATGCATGGATGAGTGGAAAACCAGCAGGGCTGCGGCCCTCGAGGACCGAGTTTAGACACCCCCGACTAACAAACTATACTGAAGCTTCTCAACTAGCTTTAAAACTTAATACACGTTGCTTCAAGTGAGTTTTTTTTTAAGGATTTCCAAGTAGTGGCTTCATAGCAATAAGTTTTCATGTTTTAAATGCCGTCCTATTTTTCTCTGCAAGAAATCTTTAGATACAGATTTACAGCCCAGTAAGAATATCAATACTATTTTCATGAAGTCAATACAGCCACTCATTGATGCAAAAGAGAGACACACACACACACACACACACACACACACATCGGGAACTACTGCACAGAGACCTCAGACATCACAGCATTGGGTTCCAAAGAGCTAGAGAAATGTTTGTGACAGAAACTGAGTGACCAACAGTAACCCTTTCATTTGTGTAACTGTTCTCATCAGGGGAAAAACATGCCCAAGATAAACTGTGCCCTGACGAAAACATGTTTTGACATTGACCCTAGGTCACAGCCTCTCCTTTGGCCTTTTCCTTTAGTGAACCACGTGCTGCCTTTTGTTGTTGAGGAAATGGAAAAGTCCAGCACGCACATAGCTTCAAGATGCTGTCTTTCACATACACAGGCCAGTTGACCAAACACACATCTCCTCCAAAGAAAACTAAGTCCATTTATTCACAAGCTGACTGCGGGAGAAAGTGCTGCTTCCATCTATCACAGTAACACTGAAGTCTGAGTGTTGAGCGGTTTCTGTCCTTGATCGACGAGTTCCTGACATAAACAAACACATTTGCAGGATACCAGAAACCCTCCTCAGCTCTGACCATCTTATATCTGTGAAAAAGGTGCAAAACAAACCCCTCCCCACCCCCAGAAAACACCTACACCCGACAGTGGCTCCAATGCTGCAACTTCCAATTGTCTTAACTCAAAATTAAACATCTAGGATTTTATCACTTGTGCCAAAATACAAAGTAAAAGCGTGGTCTCATGTCTCGGACCAACACACAGTAAGAAGTCGTTCTACATTCTTGACACCTAGTGTTCTGGATTCATACAACACAAAAATGTGATTATCTGAACTAAGTTAAAGGAAAATGGAAAACTGCAGAAATAACCCCGCTGACTCTGCCACAAGAATCCACGTCGTCCATGACACCGAGCTCTCAAACCACCTCGCAAACAGACTGAACCTTCTCTTCTACTTTATCACACAAGTATCACCTCTTCTGTGGTTTCATGTTTGACTATTCACAGCAGTTTCAAGAGGTGGGAGACACTGGGTGACCATCCTACCTGACTGGGATGTCTGGGAGGGAAAACATGACCAAGGACACTATCCGGAAGCTTAACTCCACTTTTATTTTACATACACACCTTAATTTATTTTACTTTTTGGATCCCACCCACGTCACTTTCTTTTAAGACAAACGCACCTTGCACTTCTGTGGGTTCTGAGTAAAAGCAAGCAAACGGTGGCCTGTGGGTGGATGTGCGTAAAAAAGAAAACAAACAAAAAAAAGGTTAAAGACATGTTTAACTCCACATAGTTACACTTATCTTTAAGGAATAATAGTAAAAATACAAAAAATACTATTCTGAAATCCATCTGCAACATCACTTTCTGTCATTCCTTTTCTTAAAGCACCCGTCCGAACAACACGATACATGTACAACACACACACACATAACCCTCCTGTCAGTCGAACTCAACGTGGAACCTCGAATATTAGCCACCTCCTGTCTGTTCGTCACTGGCTCCAGGGTTTCACTCCCTGGCTCACGGGGACCTCTACCCAGCGTGTCAGCAGTAATTGGACCAAACAGAAGTACATTTACACACATTACTGTAGCATTAATACAACAGACTCTGACCCCACCGACCCCACAACTGCTCATAAGAAAGGGTGGAGGGTAGGTATATGGGGCACAGGAGGAACTGTTTTACGAGAGGCAGACCTGCAGAAGGTAGCAGTAGTAGCAGTAGTAGTAGTGGTAGTAGTAGCAGTACTAGTAGTTAGAAAACCTCAAGATTACTGACCAGCCCAGGTGCACGGAAATGATGCAGAGATACAAAATCTATCCCATCAGCATCTGATGAGCACCAAGAAAATGTAGCATGAAACAAAGCCGTTTGCCGCATTTCTGGATTTCACGTTAACTTTACTCCTTCTTCCTTTCATGTATTCATTAATCATTGATTTCATGTACGCAAGTCGTCCCATCAGGTATTTCAGGTGCCAACAACCGTGTGACCGGTCGTCGCTGTGTCGCAGATGGCCCCCAGAGCCGAGATGCAGCGAGGCTGCAGCTCCACTGGGAAGGTGAAGCCACTGGTGTCGACCGCTCCGACGGGGCTGATTGGTTGTCGTGTTTGTTCTCTTTCGGTTGTCCAAGGGCTGCCAAGACGTTGGCGATGGGTTCTGAGATCCTGTGTTCGCGAGGGTGGAGGACAATGAGAGGGATAAGGACAGAGAGGAGGAAGACGGTAGGGTGAGGGTTTCTACCAGCTGAGCAGGTTGCTTCGGCCCAGAGTCATGAAGTAGACCTGGCTGGATCCACCAGACCGAACAGAGGCGAAGAACACCTGAGGAGGACAGAGAGTTGTACTATGAAGGTATGATCTCAAACAAACAAAATGTGATCATGATGCACATTATTGTGTTCAATCTACCTGGACCTAAGTGAAACCCGTAGTCAGTTCTGCCCTCTACTAAAAACTCACATAGATCTAGAATCAGAGTTTGCAGCTGGAGCTACATCTGCTCAGCTGGTGTTTAACAGTAAACCAATCGATGATGAAAGAGAGCAGCTCCGTGGAGCTGGCTGGAGAAGCTGCTATGCATTACTAAGCACGTGAGTTTTGTTGTGTTGTGATTTCCCGGGGAGGAGGGGAGAGGGAACAATGTTATGGCTGGACGAACTGAAAAAATACCAGACTAACAAAGTCTGTTTACAGCCTGCTTTGTCCTACAGACACACTCTTACTAGAATGTCCATCGCCAGCTGCGAGGCTGCGTTAATATCACAGGATTTTGCAGCAAGCTGCTTTAATTTGAGAAAGTTGCAAATGTCTATATGAACTGTTATGACATTATGGAAATTCATATTCTACCGTAATGCTCGCATCACACACACAGCAGTTAACGGGAACTCCATACAAGCAGCTATGGAACCGCAGAGAGGAACACAAATCTGGTCTCTCAATCCTTTACTTCTCGTTAGTCTAAACACGGCAGTTTGGGGAAGAGAAACCGGAGCACTTTCAATTTACATCTACAGCTAGAAGAGCTGAACTAGAAGGGGTTGAGCAAAAATGAAACTCGAAGAACCTCTGGACAGAGTGGACCTGGTTTTAGGAGTGTCCTCCTTAATGCCGGGATGCAGTGACGTCCATCAGTCACATATCAGAAACTGGTCCTATTGTTAAACCGCCGTTTTCAGGAGGTCTCACCTTGTCGTTTCTCTCACAGAGAAACTTGAGTCTCTGGGCTCTCTTGTGCATGAAAACACCATCCAGATGTCCGGTCTCCACCGAGCGGATCTCTATGGCCTTCTCTCCCCAGCCCATGATTTGATTGGAGCGAATATAGGCTACAGAGAGATATTTAGGTTAACCAAGAAACATAAAATGCCACTTTCAAAGACAGACTACGATGTTCCTGAGCTGATAATACAGGCTTTTCAAATCTGCAGCAGCAGAGGAACCACACGCCCCTGTGACTTACCCACTGAGGTGGGCATCTCCCCCCACTGCAGCACCACATCCTTGGTGATGCGTCCGTAGGTGTTGACGTAAACGCCCTCGTCCTCGTAGCACACCAGCAGCTCGATGCCGTCTGTGTTGGGCAGGATGATGATGGCATGAGACTGTATATTGGTCTGGATCTGCAGGTACACAGCACCAACATGTTGTCGTGTTATCTGCTATGATCGGACTTAATTCGGGCCCAATGACACAGTAAAAACATTTTCAGTCGGAGAAATTCTTCTTATAAATCTAACTATGGTTATTAACAATAACAATAACAAACAAAACATGTATCCACGCTGTGTGTGGTTTTTTTTACGTGTGTAGGCAGATAGATGTCATAGACAGCCCCGGAGTCAACGTCCACAGCATGGAAGCCTGAGCATGAGCCGTAGATGACCTTTAGCCTCTGACCTTCCTCCACAGTCAGGTCCACCAGCAGGGGCTTGTGCACCAGGTCACCAAAAGACTGAAGGTCAAAGAAAACAAAGGTTATTCCCCTTCAGGCAGGAGATGTTGGAGCGTTCGATCATTAAATATTTGCAGCCAACTGCTTAATTTTGTAGTTTTCATAGCACAAATATTATAAATATAAAGTAATAACATATTTGTTGTCGTTACCCAACCACTCACAAAGCAATAGCAGCCAATGACTCACCTTGAAGGCCATGAACTTGTGGTACGGCTTGGGTGCCCAGGCATAGACTTCCACCGAGTTCTTCAGGGCCAGAACCAAAAATTTGATCCTCTCATATTTCACTGTAACAACAATTACAGTTACGGTTACATTACGCTACAAATATGCGACGAGAGATGTCGAGTTATTATTGTTATTATTCATTATTCTATGAATTAATCTATGAATGTTAGAACTTCTGGATCCAAGAGTCGAGATAATGTGTCTGTGCCTCAATCTTCCAGCCCGTGAAAGTGTGTGAAAGTAGGAAACCAGACCAAGTGAAAGTGTCAGAGGTCATTCATAGGTTTTTTCGTCATCCATCTGTACTCATACAATTCAATGTCTGTGACGGTTGGCTGAGCACAACCTGCAGTGAAATGTGTTCTTCTGCATTTAACCCATCCCCATTTAGGGGGAGCAGTGAGCAGCCACAGACGGCGCTCTGGGTGTCTCGCTCAGGTATGGGGGGATGGGCTGGGTGCCTCAGCTGGGAATCGAACCCGGGGCTGCTGCTTCCCAGCCCACTGTACCTACCAACTTTGTAGTGCACGCAGCCCTCCAGGTCTCCCACAGTGGTCCAACCCTGTTTCTTCTCCACCTCGGGGTCGTTATGTAGGATCTTGTTCCTCAGCCAGGACAGGTAGTACACACGGAGCTTGTTCTTCTTCCCTAAAGATAAAACCAGGTAACATTTCATTAGACATTTTCTGTTGTAAATGTGTTGATCTTACTACAAGAATCATGACGTCTCCACACATATGTCCTTAATGGCCACTGTGTGCTGACAAGGACTTAAATCTGACGGATTGCTGAATGGTTGCAGTCCCAGCGTTGCTGCTGCAGTAATACGTCAGTGTCGACTTGTTAGAAGCCCCTTTGGTGGGATCTCTTCTCCATCCTTTACGTCTGCAGTGTTTGGTAACATTTCAGGAAGTTGGTGATTCCCAGTGTGGGTCACGTTGGGTGATAACATGCAAAGGAACACCGTGTACCCTGCGTTTGTTCCACGTGTAGACAGAGAACAACAAATGGCCAGTAGCCCTTTATATTTCTGTGTATTGTTCCAAATATCAGGTATTAGGTTTTGCTTTATTGGATTTATTTGCTTTATTTGCTTTAGGATTAGCACATGGGTGCCCACCTCTTTCCCTGCCCTACCCTCCACCGATTACCTGGTTCAGGTGTGTTCATCCAATCAGAAGCTGTAAATGCTGTACCTGCTGTGTTGTTACTGTAAAACTAAAGTGTAAACCCGTTCAGTGTGTAAAGCTGAGTATTTACAGTCTCTTAGTTATCTGATTACATAAGGTGCTGCAGGAAGTTCTGCGCGGTTTTGTCGTTTCTTATTCGTCACCCTCATTTAACGCAGAGATAGTACAACTCGAAGCATATCCCCATATACCACGAACACAAAGGCATTTCGTGGAAGAACACGGACATATGTTTCCTTTCATCATGGAATATTCGAGTGTGATTCAGCATGACATGTCGTGCACACACATGACGTGATTTCACGGAGCAGAGATTTACTCAATATCCGTTTAGCTCAAAATATCTGTTGTGACATTTATGACTGCACGGCCTGGTTGTGTGGGTGAAATTGAGTAAGAGGAGAAGTAAGAATTGTGGGTGCCCTTCGACTTTGAGAAGTCTTGGGACTTAAATGCCAGGAACAAAAGTAGAGCAGACACAGCTCGCCGTCGATCATTAGCCAAGCAGGATTACGTACTAAACAGAAGGGAAACTGTTTTTAAGTCTCGTAACTATAACTACAATATTTCTGTTTAGCTGGTGTTCGGTTCCTTAATCTCATTTGACTTTTCATTTTGGATTCCTGGCGGTGCCGTTTGTCTGCATATGATATAATAAAATACTTCTTTAAGGACCTCCTCCACCTTCAGTGTAAAGGAGAGTATTAAGTTTAGCTTGGTAAATGTTGCAAAAGGTTCATAGGTACTGTGGAGATGTTCCTGTGCAGCCTTTACACTAGGTGCTTTAAGTCGAGGCTCACTCATGGTTCATGTCCAGATTACAGTCAGGAATATACACATACAGGAATGTAAAGGAAATCTGCAAGAGTGCAACCAATCAAGAAGAACAGAAACCGGGCTGATAGGTGAATAGTACAACACACATAGCATACGTCATATTGCACAAGGTGAGTGTCTGGCTGGCGCCGTGCATGCATCAGATACTTCTTCTTTGTATGTTCACAGGTTGCAATCATGTGTTTTAGTGCATTTATGCAATAATCTTTGCATAATCCACAATTGTAGTATGAATATAAGACACTCCAAGGAGACGAGGCCATGAATTGGTCTTGAGGGTGTAAGGGTTGGGGTTTGGCATTAGGGTTATTGGTTTAAGTGAGGGTGAGTTAATTCACAGCTAAAGAAAGAGCCGCAGGCGTGTGCGTACCTGATATAGTGACTAGAACGTTGAGTCCCTCTAGGACGTCCATCTGCTGGAAGCGCCGGCGGTTGATCAGAGGGTAAACTTTCCCCTGGCCGCTGCGGTCCAACAGCATCAGGCCGCTCTCTGTTCCCACCAGCAGGTTCACTCCTACACATGTGACCATACGTTCAGTACACCAGCGGCGCCCAGCACCACCAAACACACTGTGCAGTCACGCTGCAACGACCCTCATTCGTGCAGGGGAAGTTCTCAGAAGGTGTAGTCGTGGCAACTGGACGTCTATTTTCGGTAGAGACGTTTCGTTCTGCATCCACAGAACTTTTTAAATCTGATTTAAGTTGGTGAGTGGTCACAAATTTATCCTCCAGGTTAGTTTCAATTCACACGTCCACCAGGCGGGTCACCGTTAACGACCCTCTCAATGAGTGCAGGAGGAGGTGGAGCTGTCACGTCCACCCCCTGCCTTTGTTTTACTTAACGAGCCCATTCAAGTCAGCTGTGAGGTGAAACTAACCTGGAGGATAAACATGTGACCACCCACCAACTTAAATCAGATTGAAAAAGAGAAACGTCTCCACTGAAAGAACGAAGTCCAGTTGCCACGACTAAACCTTCTGACGCTGTGCAGTCATGTCAGACAGACCAGCAGTACCAAGGGTTTGCTGCCACCAGCTGGTGAAGACTTTTATAGCTACTACTCCAAAAAACAACATGTTTCTATTACTACAGCGTTCCTCAGAAATAAAACAATATTTAAATCTTTTTGAGTTGTTGTGTAACGCGCGTCTTCATCCTTACCCCAGAGTGCAGCACATAGGATCTCAGAGTTAAACCTCTTCTTGTATTTACGGATCTCTGGAGTATCGCTCTGGGGGCGCGTGTTGACTGGGTTAACGTTGACCACAGAGCCCTTCCGAGATGGGTCGGCCCTCAGTGCCTCTGCCAGGCGAGCGTCGTTGCTGTAGCCTAAGAAGTCAAAGGAAGGTCTTAGGTAGTCAGGTCGGCATTAGACGGCGTGGAGAAATCTGAGTTGATTTATTTCCTGAGTTTGGTTTCTATATGGACTCCTGCTTCTCTCCACATCTCTCAAATCAGACATCTCCAGGAAAATCTAAAGTTGTCAAATCGGTGATTGAATGCAGACTGAATAATCTATTGTAGTTAAAGGGAAACAGGAGGGCTGCTGTGATTAGCATCGTGTGTAAAGTGCAGCAGCTAGTGGGCTCTGCGTCCTCAGAGCAGGCGAGGCCACACTAACAAACTACTTTTAGTGCAGTGTTGAAATAAACTCAGCGTTTTCATACACTTTGAATTTGTTGAACGCTGCTGTCAAGTTTCATTTTCATCTGATTACAAAATTGTGTAACAGCCAAAAAAACAAGCCGCACAAAAAAAACTACCACACTTTTATTTGCATCTGAATTTAGTAAACCTGAGCCTTACGCATTACGAAAAGTAAGGACTGAAGATTATAGGTCACAAAAAGTACCTAACCACCACCATTACTACCAAGTGCTGTTTGTCTTTCTCATGTGCCACTGGGGAAGGGACGTACCAACATTGTTGAGGGCACTGCCGGTGGATGGTGACACCTGGAGGAGGCGTGGGTCGATGAACGGAGTGAAAGAAGAAGACGACTTGTGTTTCTGCATGTTGTTACTGGACTGGCTCTACGGAGAGGCAAAGAAAGACTGAGTAGTAACAGAATATTAGCACAGAATGTATGAAAGCTCGTTCATTGGCATCTGATGTTTACACGTGAAGACTGATGTAGGGACGGTGTGTTCAAACAAGCAGGTCGTTGCATGCACATACAGGAGGTAAAATTATAGATACGAAAACAAAAGAAGTGGAGGGTAAAATGTGTGGACTGCTGCTGACAAAAAGAACACAACAGGGTAACTCCATGGGAGGTGTACTTGCCGTTACGATCCCTAATTCACTATGGTCTGTTGTCTGGGGAATGCAAGAACGTAACTGGTTTGCTGAAAATACGCAACATCAATAAATAATAATAATAACTAGCCGCGAAGGGAAACATAAATCCCTCCCCCCCAAGCATGTTTTTGTGTTTTAAACCCAAACACATAAGCCTATGAACTCAATAGACGTATCCCATGATTCCTGAAACGCACCCCCCCCCCCCATTAAAACCCCAACAATCCTCTGCAGAAAACAGCCGTGAAAAACATGACTAAAACAAACGGTTACCACCAGTGATGACCAGCGGACGGTGCAAATTTAGGAACCAAACACAAATAAAAGCTTAGTCAGAATTGTTGAAACACTAGTTTTTAAATATGAATCGAGTGTTGCTTCACTGATTCTATTCTACTGCGTTGCCAGGTGATGATTTCTACCTGCTTTTACTCCTCGTGTTCATAATATTGTACCAAGAATCAGAATGTTTAAGGCGGTGTCTGTGTTGGAGCTGAGGGACATACCTCTGTGAGGATGCCGAGCTTGTCCAGGGGACTCTGAGGGGACATGGAGGTGGGGCTGGCAAGGCTGGAGGAGGAAGGGGAGTTGGATGCAGAGGAGGAGGGGGTGGAATGATGGCTCGGCTGGATCAAGTCTGGGAGGTGGTGGATGCGGCCAGCAAAGCCGTTCCTATCCAAGTGCTGTGTGAGGTGAAGGTGGTGATGGTGATGATGGTGGGGACTGGGGGTGTGTTGGCCAGGGCTTTGGGAGAAGCCTGTGAGTGACCCAGGGAGCTGAGTTTGGCCCAGGCCGGGGCCTGGAAACTTTCTGTTATCACCTGCACTCTGAAAGTAGAAAGAGGGGTAGACGACTTTGGGTCTAGACGCGTTCCTGATAAGTTCGGGTGAAGGGAAGGTGTTAGCTAGAGCAAAAGGTAAACTACAGCGGCTAATCTACAGGCAGATACAAGACCGTTGTTAGTCGTCAGGTATATAATATACATCGTGTTGGTGTTTTTGGTGCTAGAGAGAATGACCTGTCCCTGTGTACTGGCACAAAGCGCACTTGATGAATGCATCTGTGTTGCTAGTGTATGACTGAGGTGCTCGAACAGAAAATGATCAACACAACAAACAAAATGGGAAAAACACTGGGGGTATGAACATGTCGGAAAATGATTGATGTTTGTCGTCTTCTCATCCAGTACCTGTCTCACAATCAGCGTGCTGTCCTTGCAGGGCGTCGAGCTTGCGTCGCTCTCGCCTTCATCGTGAACGATCATAGTTTTCACGGACTCCGTCTCCCCATTGCTTAGTCTGGAGGAGCTGCAGGAGAGAAGCACAAACTAAACATATACGATACATACGGAAAACACTACAGCAGGACCAGAGGTTCAACCGAAGTACTTACACAGCTCTGGAATCCTCTGGACCAGAGGTCGACTCTTCTCCTGCTTCCTGATCCACCTCCTCGTCATCATCTTCATCAGTGGTGTCCGAGTCCTCGCTGGAGGAGGAATAGTCCGTCACCTTGTTTGGGGGGCGAACGTCATCCACTGCACGCAGCTCCTTGGCCAGAGCTGTCAGGTCCTACGGGTCAGGGGGTGAAGAGTTAAACACGGGTCAAATCGCACTCCCTCAGCTGGAATTTTGTCCATCCTTCATCTTGACATCTCACTTGTGAAGCGTTAGCCATGGTGTTAAACAGGAATTTCAGTTATTTAAAAGCAGGAAAAAGAAAGCTGCTGGAGAGGAAGAACGGTTAAAGGGGGACGCCAGCCAGCAAGAAGCCGCCGTGAGAGCAAAGCCAAAGGATGAGGCGAGGAGGTTCAGCTGATGCTGTTCCAAATGACTGCAGGTAAGGTTAGTGGATTAATTCTAACCATGAGCTTCAAAGATGAAAAATTAGAGAAGGAAAAAGGAAAACTCCTTGACGTTAGAGAAGGCATGTGTTAAGATGGCCACCATCCGGGCAGAGAGCGGAGAAAAAGCAGGTGATGAGTGCAGAGACTCGATCAGCCACTGAGCTCAAAAGCAAACAACCAGTTTAAGTTTGGATGCTGAGTGGGTCACGTGACGATTCAAAGGAAGGAGCCAGTCAATTATTCACACAGATGAAAAACAGGGAGGAAAACCCAAAGCGACCACACACACACACACACACACACACTTCTAGAACTACCCCGGCTAGCGAGCTAAAGCGCCGACTACTTCGCTCTCACCGCTGGTCGGTTCGGCCGGCCCAAGTCCCTCCTCTCTTCTGGCTTTTTCCCAGCGTTCTCTGGCCGTTGGAGGGGGGAGCCCTCTGATTTGGAAGAGGCTGAAGGAGGTGGATGTGAAACAGTCATTTTGTGCTAAAAGGTCGAGTAGACTAATTAAAATATGCGAAGCTCAGTTTGTGTTTATATGTGTAGCTTCTTTTTTTGGCACAGCATACTTTCTTTTGCACAGAACAGCTCCTGCATACGTTGAAGGGCTAATTAGTGAAACGCGTGTTTGTGTGTGAACTCACAGCGGGCCCTGAACCTCTCTCCAGAGCCGCAGTGAGAACCAGGCTGAGAGCTGGAGTTACTGGAGCTGCTGGAGGAACTGGAGCCTCCGCTGCCAGTGTTACTGCTCGGTCTTGGGACTAGTTTCTCCACTCGCTCCCACAACAGTCGAGGCTCTGCCGCACTACAGAGCCAACAAACACCAGAGTCAAGGAGGTCAGAGATCAGGGTGTTGTGCAGAGAGAGGGTGTCAAAGTGATGTTACTAAATACACTATGTATAATATATTTATTCTAAAGATATTCCCAGTAGAGTCCCTCAGAGCACTTATCCAGGCCCATCAAACTCCTCCCTCTCCAATAGGATAACGCTGGTATCCACATACAGAGAATTCAGATTTCACACTTGTATTTCAGGGAGGGGGATTATAAGAGTAAAAAGAGCAAAACCAATAGTGGCCTTAAGTGCGAAACGTAGAGACAAAGAAAGAATTCGTCAACAGCAATAGAAAACAAGTCGGGGGGGTTCCGACAGTTTACCTGGTGGCATTGCGATGCGCAGCATGGCTATGTTGATGGGGTGAGTCTCGCCTTGACAACACTGGGGACCTTGATGTAGTCCTGACAGGAACCTTTCATGATAAAAACAACGTCCGGTTGACATATTCACACTGTCAGTACGAGTGTGTGTGACAGTATAGCGAACACATGAAACACACACACATGTACGTTAATCATATGTTAAACAGCTTTGTTTGCTGAGCACCACTATTCTCATAAAACAAACTACATTTGAAGCCAAGTTTGTCCTATACTGTACAACACCAGCCAAATAAAACATGCACAAACAATCACTAGTATCCAAGGCAACACTGGTCATAGTTCATCAGTAGTTGAACTGTTGCTCGTGAGCTATCGAGTTCAAACGTGGCCCCTTTTCAGCCCCACACGTATAATGTGGTATTCAAATACGTATTTTATTTCTAATCCAACCATGTAGCTCCAAATACTTCACTGCAAAGCAAATAACTACCTCATCTCCTCCCACTATGCCCCAAAGCCCCAAACTACATGCTAGTCACTGACCACGCACAGTCTTCACCATGAGCCTAATGTAAATTTTGTGAAAGCCAAGGCACAACATTTGATAGCATCCAAAGTACAGCGTAGCACACAGCACAACAGAGCTGCAGAGCACACCAGCCAGTATCATTCCGAATACAATAAACAGCCATTATTTTACTTTGTTTACAAGTTTAGGTCGGGACGAGTCGTGACAGGGTTGTGGTTTGGCTTGGCAGCAGTTTAGTTTATAACAGAGTTGAAAGGACACCTAACTTTGGCGCAGACGACTGAATTTAGATCTTTCTAACATCTTAATTTCTCACCATCTATTTTTGTGGCTAGCAACAAATAGCTTTGCTGTCTCCCGTCTTTCCCATGCTTAGGGTTAGGGTTAGTATAAGGCACCATATATATGACGAAAAACTGTTTTCTAAATGCAGAACTCACTCCTTCTTTGATTTTGCTTATGTTTACTGTGATTTATTTTTGTCTTTTTGTGGTCATACATTGAAAGTATATCTGGTGAGGAAGAAAAATCAGCACACCAAGACTGTGCATCTCCACCTCAGATCTGGGTTGATGAATTAAGGGTTGTAGACATTTACAATATTATATTAGGCTGGGATATAGAATATATGAATAAAAAATATAAATGTTTCAGTTTTATCTCTTCCTGATCATTAGCTTCCTCTATCTAAAGTTTCTTATCTTAATTATTAACAGGGATTTAATGAATGGTCTATGATGTGCATACCAGCTTTTTTATGAACCAAAAGAAAAACACACAACAGAATTCATTATTGATTAAGTAAAGAACTAGGCAGAGGGTGGGAAACTATTAGCATAAGGAATTGTTAACAGACTGCACTGCAGCGCTCCCTTCCTGTGCTTACCCTGGGCAGAGCTTCCTCTGAAGGGGCTGGTTCATTGGGCGAGGGCCTAGGTTGAGAGTGGGACTGTGGGTCAGTGCGTGCGGGTGTTGATGATGCGGATGATGATGAAGATGGAGGGTGATGGTGTTGCTGATGGGGTTCCTGGCTGTGGCGAAGGTGAAGATTTTCAAAGCTAGAAGCGAGCGGCTCGCCAAAGGACTGAGAGCGTAAGACAACGGGCGGAGCGGTGGAGGAGGAGTTTGATGAGGCCACGCTGCCGCTGCTCTTTAAAGCAGCCACGTGGGAACGGACCTTACACACAACAAAAACACAACACAGTGGGGGAGGAGGGGTCAGTCTGCATGCAGTGGACAGAGGCTTTAAGGTGTCTTCAGGGGTTTGTAATTTTGGAGCCATAACGGAGGAGTGCTTGAGGAACAAGCATCAGAATACTTTAACATCAGCCCCTTTCAGTCACGGATTACGTAGCATTACTAGCTTCATTCACTGGTTTACTGATAAACAGCCAGGATCGATGGAGCAGTTCCAGTGGTGAGTTAGGGGCGAGCTACACGGTCTCTGCACAGACAGAGGAGATTCTCAGAATCTAAATGTTGAAGTTATGCTTTTAATCCTAGTGTATTTAATCTAATAGTCTGGCAGCGTTTAAGTAAAACTTGCCGACTAGCTGCTGTGTTGAAAGTTACGCTCGTGACTCTTATTCAGGTGTGAGCATGACTGAATTGGGTCAGAGAGAGAATCTAACTCAGGGCTGGTGCACATTTGATATATGTTCTACACAAGGAGTCAGGAATGACTTTAAACCACTTAAAGAAGGAGCCACTGACTGAACCAATGTTGAGGACCTCTAATAACAACAGCTACTGTCCATTATGCGTTTGACTCGGTGAGATGAGCTCTTGCAGTGTAATCGATAATAGTGTCTGGCTCCAAAACGTCAGACCCTCTGAAGAACCCTTGTTTTCAAAGTGTAACACAAGGAGATGTACATTTAAACATATGTACCAGTGCATCTCAAAATGACAATAAATGTCTTTTTTACACAAAATATTTATTTTTTTTTGTTTTAATTCGGCTGACTACCGTTTATAGCTCATAAAAGTAAAACAACTACATCACTATGTAGGAGATGCATAAGTACATACACTCCACACCTGTTGTCACTCGGGCTGCACCTTTTCAAACACAGCTAATGACGAGCTGGTGGAGGGAAAGATGCATCTGAAGCAATGAAAGGTGTCACGTCATACTTTCGAGATTTTAGAGTGACAGGGGAGAAATAAATGTAAAAAGGCATTAGGAGAAATAAAAAAGCTCAAGCAATGGATGGCGAGTTAAGAGTAAAGTGAATCGTGGATCAACTCTAGTCATCAACGCTTTCTCATCTATGGTTATTTTAACAACCCTCCATCTGATTTATGTTTGCACTCTTCATGTAGTTCACATCTAAGGAGTACAACGTGGCAGGGATAAGATAATACTGTCCCGAATGAAAACACGCACTACAGTATGTGGCAAATCATTAATAACAATAAACTACAACAACATGTAAAGTGACATCCTCATATTTTTATACCTCTTGTATTTCTATGCACTTATATACTAAGACTTGATGATTTGATGTCAGAATATAAAACAAATCTCATAAATTTCTATTTGCACCAGAGCGTAATATACGTTCTGCTGAATTTGTAGTCTCCCGTTCACCTTTGCGTACAGCGATACCACTTAGTGAGACCGGAGACTGACATACATTATTAGAAGACGACCTGAATCCAACGCAAGCATGGCGATGATTCGTGTCTACGAGGCGTGAACATACAGAGAAGAGAACAGGTCATACATTAATGTTTGGGGCAAAAGGCTTCGTCTCGCCGACACTGGACTCTGAACGAGACGCGAGATCAGGTGTCGTGTCCAGTTTTACTCCTCGACTGCAGCTTTCTACCAGACTTTTCACTTTCATTTAAAAGACCTGAAAATAAAGCTTTCCCGTTGCTGCACTGATGCATTTATGGCACCGTTGAAACGCGACGCCACACGTGCGCTCGCAGCTAATGTGAGAGAACCGATTAACCACTTTTAACATCACAGCAGATGTCTAATCCTGCACCAGTGAATTACATCATCACCCCTGTTTTACCAGCTTACATCACCGTCGCTGTATAATTTAATCTGTGGGACATATTCAAAACAGATTGACTTCAATGCTCTGTGATTATTCATGCTTAGTCAGTCGAACCCCTTCGCCGGGATGATGACTAATACAGTCTGAATCACCCTGCTGCAAATCAGGGCGCCAATGAATTATGGATGTTCTTAATCATGAGTACACGGTGAGGAGGTACAGTCTGTAGAGTAGAGATGTGCACACACACTCCCAACACACACTTAGAAAACCTAGATTCAGCAATAATCACACATTTTGTGAAAGTGGGAGTAGCCTGTCAACCAAAGGCTTAGTCATGAGAGAGGAAGATGTAATCGGGTTCGTTATCATTTCATTTTTGTTGCCATAACTGAAAATGTTGGGGGGAAAAAAGAGTAACAAACTGCTTTTGTGTTTTCATAAATCAACCGTCGTGTCTGGAGAGGTTACAGCTGGTTCCTTTATCCAGAGGAAACAACCTGAAAGAGTTGAGCTAAAGACACAGAGTAAAACAGCACAACCCAATGAACATCTACATAAGTTACACAGTTCTGCAGAGAGCCGCCTGAAAAAGAGAAGACCAGATGGTAAGAAAAAGGTTTTAGGGACACAGACAACAGGACAAAATAATAAATTCTCTTTTCCTGTCACACACGTTAGTCTCAACATTTTGGGATAATAAAGGGAAACATTAAATTAATCCAACACATCGGCAGCTTAGTGATGAGCATCCGTCACGGGAACGCTGATTGTTGACTGGGAATGTCTTTCTGCCAGATTGTGTAAACGGAGTATAGCAGAGACTCTCAAGTTAATGCTTCATGGCAGCATGATACAGATACTCCTCCGAGGTTAACTCCTCAAATAGAAAATCAACCTATATTTGGTGCTTTACAGGTGTAAGTTCCAGACCCCGTGCACCCATTTATCCACGTATGCCTGCGCGCTCGCTGTGAGGCTGACGGCATCCTCTAAACAAATCAAATTGGGCTCTTTCACTTGGGCAAATGACAGGTTTACAACCAAAATGAAAAGCTTTAAAAGCTGATTAGGTTGAGGACCATATTTAGTGCAGCTAGAGTTGAGTTGCACTTGAACTTCCTGCCAGTGGAAAGCCTTTCATTTGAAGCCACAGGAAGTCTTAATTTTGACGACAACACTACAAAGGTCCAGGACCAGGACTACGTGAAGGACAGTTCGGAAACCAGCTAGCCCACTGTTTGTCAGATCTAAGTCAGGCCAGGGAGAAGTACAGGCATGTCAAATGACTCCATGTGTGTTTAGCTTCTGGTTTGAGAAGCTCATGAGTCATGTCTTCCACTTCTATGTCTTCTCACAATCTGGGCTCTCTGTTGTGGACACAATTAAACAAACAGACCTGGAGAATACTGTTTATTTTATGCTGAGAGCATGCTGAATCACCGTGCTATAACCGTCGGCCTTAGTGCCTTGATCTGCTCCTTAGGGAAAAAAAAAGCATCATCAAAAGTTGAACTGAAAGTGCTGCCTTTGCACAACGCTGTGAAAGGAAAGGAGAAGGAAGAGAAGAAGAGAAGGAGGCTGTGGTGGTTACCTGCGGTTCCACAGGCCGGTGCATCGCGGGCGCCTCAGACGCCGCAGAGTTCCCGTTGGGGTGGGAATACTCGGAGCGCGGCGGCACCGGTGGCTGCTGGGTTTTAGTCTGCGCTGATTGAGGAGAACCCTGGATGTTTTTCCGGTATCGCTCATCAGCCTAAGGAGGACACACATGCGAATGAAGGACACGCACAGAGACGGCACATTAGTGGCGGTTTGTGAGTACGGGTCAATTTGTGTCAGTACATAAAGCGGAGTAAGTGTACGGAACCCATCAGGCGCTACGGCTTGTTAGTTTCCTCCCGCAGAGGAGAGGCTGTTTGTACGAGCAGTATTACAAGCACATCAGAAAGTCATCTGCTGATACAGGCACACCAGCAGGAACAACAAAGCACTTCCTGGAGGGCAGCAGTGTTATTGTTACCACAGTACTCCCACATCCCTGCCAGGAGGACGTCGGCACCGTAACCAGCAAAGAGGGCACATGCATCTTTAATGTGGAGAGACAAACGCGTGGCAGTGAAAACATAACGGTTAGGTCCACGGATTCACAGTCTGACCCAAAGCATGAGCTCAGGCACCTTAACGGGCACCACCAGCCAGAGGTTTGGAAACAGTTTTTAAAGGAATATTCACATAAACACACAGAGGCCTACAATCATCAAACATTCATGTCTTAAATTAGGAGGATAATTATTAGAAAACACAGCTGAGGACATGGATCTGTGACGGACAGGATCTTGTGTCCAAACGTTTGACTGGTAGTGTGCCATCTTTAAATTGACTCGATGGCGCGTCAAATTGGGTTTTGGATAATAACGTTGTTTAGCTCCTCCTCAGTGGAAGCAAATCCCTCCGCAATTTTAAAAGCCGCCCTGGAGCACACAAGACAGACATGACGGTAAATGATAAACCGCATAAAAAAAAGGTTTGGTTTCATCGGGTCCAAATACATCCTCCAACCATTCACTTAAGCCGCGATGGAAAATGCCCTGATTGGTTGACCAACTATTTATACACGAATAGCACGTGACTGGGTCACCCAACCGTCCAGCATTCAGATTTCTGTTTTAGTTGCGTCTCGTGTCAAATTCTTTGCAGCAGAAGAGCCACAGCTTTGATGAAGGCAGTTTTCCCTGAAGCAGTCAACAAGGAAACTCTTTCATCCAAAGGTAAATAGAGAGAGGGCCACGCAGTCCTAACATATGTGCATCATGGACCTGTTCATTAGACTTGCAGGTTTAGAAAGAGAACTCTAGTCACACGTCTCATCTACAAAGCCTCCAGACATCCCACACTAGCAGCTACAGGAGCCATCACCATGTCCACACAGCACACCCGAAGCAGTGGGAGTGAGTTCACACAAGCAGAGGAAGCGTTCTACAGAAGTCGAGCTGCGAGGGTTCACCTCTCTGACTGGCTCAGAGTCAGGGACTTGGAGGTCAGTGACCGGCAGCTTGGGTTGTGTCGCTTTCTCCAGACTGTTATGCGGACCGGGCCGCGTCTTCTCCGAGTCTGTGTTCTGCGGTGGTTTTGCCGTATCCAGCTCGGTGCTCTGCTGGCGCTTCACCCCCTCGGGATCAGGGTTCTGTGGAGGTTTGGTGCTTTGTTGCTGTGTAGTTTTGCTAGTGTCCACATTCTGGTTTTGCTGGAGAGACAGCAAATAGGCCTGCTCTTGCTGCAGTTGCCTCTGAAGCTTCTGGGCTTGGCGCTGCTCCTCTAGCTCCCGCCATTTATACTCCTGAGTACAGGAAGGGTCAAGTGGAAGCAAAACCGCTGTCAGAAAGACGTTTTGCCAAATGGTACCATTTCCCCTGCAGCTGACATTTACCTTAACTCTTTCTGGGTCCCAAAATATTCATACCTACATGCATTTTAGAGGCTCAAGTCCAAGTGACCTGCTTGAGAGAAATGCATTAGGACTGCTTCCAGCGCTGCTCGTTTTAATGTGCTCTGAACTCAATCGTAGCATCATCGTTAATTCAATTTTATGTGCCCTCAATAGCCTAAATAGTAATAATAAAAAATAAATAATTTTCATACAGTCCCTAAAGGAAAAAAACTAAACTAATGCAGTGTTCACTGTGTCCAGCTGCACATCTGTTAGAACAGTTAATGTAGTTATCACAGGACTCTTAAAACAGGAAGACTCGGATAAAATAACTTTTTAAAGCTGCTGTAACTGTGTCAAATATTTTGTTGTTGAGGAAAAGATGGTTTTATTGTAGAGTGTGTGAGATGTGACCGTGAGAGCACAGCGAATGATAAAGTGATGGTGATCAGCCTGGAAGTGATCACAGAGCTCATCATATCCCTTCATTATCCGAATGTCCTCTGTGATCCCTGGAGGAGCAAAAAAAAAGCCCTAAAATAACCCCACTCCTCGGAGCATCTGGGAAAAAAAACAAGGGAAACCCCTCTGAGTGGATGACTAGTTTCCTGGAGATGACATCACCATCAGTAAAGGCCTCGTAAACATCCAGACGCACAGCAAAAATCTGAGCGCACATCATCTCAGCTGTTAATGCCTGAATCTACAACAGACATAAGTTCATCCCGGAATCAGGAACGTTTGTGTAACTGAGGAATAATCAGTTCCTGCATCATGAAACAATCACTGGGACACAGGGACCGGTGGAAACGGCATTAAGGATATATAATAGATTCAGAAATGCAAGAAAAGGAAGAGAACATGAAACTATTTCCCTCTGGGATTATTAAAGTGTTCTGAATCTTGAATTGAAGAAGAAACCATGTGAAGAAAGGCACAGGGGGTGGAGTGACATAGATATTAATTTATATGTATGGATTATTTTAAGATAATGCCGATATGACGGGTTATGCCGATATGACACTCACCAGGAGCATGGCCTGTTCATGGAGCAGCTGCTGCTGCAGGATCTCCAGGTGCCTCTGCTCTTCCTCCAGCTGGCGCCGTATATACTCCTGTCAATCAAACACCGGCCGCCCAGGTTCAGAATGTATCATGTATCATAAGCAATCAGCCACAGCGATTATCGCACAGTATGAAACATATATCGTACCTGTTCGCGATCGGCTCTCCTCTTTTCTTCCTCGGCCCTCCTGCGCTCCTCCTCCTCTTTGCAGCGGCGCTCCATCTCCTCGATGCGTCTCTTCTCCTCCTGCTCGCGGCGGCGCTGCTCGCGCTCCTGCTGCCTCCTCATCTCGCGCTCACGCCGTTGTTGCTGCGGGACAAAGAGACCCGTTCAATGTCCTGCTTCGGATTTTCATGTAGTTGTAGCAGACGTGCCGCTCGTGTTTCAAACCAGAAAAGGTTTTTTCAAATGATTCTGAACTATTATTGTTAATATTTCTACAAAACCAGATCCTGAATTGGCCTACATGCGACTTCTGTTCAAACACTCTGACATCATTTAGCGATTACAAACCTCCGACACCAGCAGAACTGGGTTATTATACAGACGACGAAGAAGAATCGTCTTTATTGTGATGTTACCATGAAAATTGTCTTATTCAAATAGAGACCCCCCCCCCTCGGGGGGACCGGTCTGATGTTTATCCTATTGAGCTACCAGGCTGCTAAATAATGACATATAACAAGTGAGCAAAGTCTTAACGTGGTACTTTCAGTTTTAAAACATTTAACTGTCAGAGGAAGAAAACACAAGCTGTAGAAACAGACTCCGCCTCTTCTCTGTCACCATAGCATTTCTCTAAACAAAACGTAGAATCACAGGTTGATAACTGACGCATTAGTAATCCCTTTAAGACGCGTGGCCCGGAATCAGGGGGAACCAGGAAGTGAACCGACAGACTACTGCCACTGAAGGTTGATAGTTAGAGGGAAATCCTTACTGTAAGCTGGTCTATATCGATTTCAATGTCTTTAGGTTCAGATCAGTGGAGCACTGTATTCTGATTTTGTGTTTCCACCACAATCGAGGTAACAACCGGGATATAAAAGAAAAAACTAAACTTTTTGCCTGTGCGAGTCAGGATTTGTTGGTCTTCAGTAAATACTGCTTTTATTGTTCTATTCTGTAAGGTTTTAAATCTCACAATGTAAAGTGCCATTTAAGATTACTTGAGCTGAAATTATTATTTTTAAAATTCATGTTCTCACAACGATGTGAGTAAACTCCAGGGCACAAATACCTGAGAGGAGAAAATGCAAATTAAACCAGATACTGGATGAGTCAGAGTGACACAAAGTTAATAAAACGCCAACATTTCGAGCGCCGCGTTAAGACTTAATCATTGAATCAGAGCCGTATTTTAAGTCTGACGAGCAGTTATCTAGCACTTGGCTCCATAAGCAGACGAATGAAAAATAAAGAAAAAATGTGCTCAGACCTCCAGTTCGATTCAGTTCTTTGTTTGTCAGTTCCTCCTACAGCGTTTAGGTCTCGCTCTTGCTTTCCTTCCTGGGCACTGAGTTCAGTGTACGTCTGCCCAAATTTCTAATCGTCTCTTTCCTCCCTCCAGTTCCCTCTCGTATCTGCTGCGAGGAGCACCCAAGCTCTTTGAAAAAAGACCACAGCTCAAAGAGATAGGGTAATTATGAAAAGGCTTTCTAATCGTGTCCTCTGGGAACACGGATTCATTTTTGTGCTCACTGCAGAGTAAAACTGATTTTATTGAGCGAGATTATCAAACGAGCACCTCTAACCTCATTACACAGAGATAACGTCCATGCTCCTGAGAAACCAGCTGATCACAGTCCACTTGAGACGAGATGAGACTCAGTTGTGCGCGACGGGAAAGTGAAAATATTAGGTGAGTGACGCTAATTATTTTTCACGAGGATGCATATGTAACAAGCAAACAGCAGAAGGCGCCCGACGTGTAGCATCAATGCAGCAGGTTCGTCTGCCTCCCCCTTTATCTGGGCCGAGTACAGTAGCCTGTTAGGCATCTCTCACACATGCCGCCTTCAGTAATTCTCTGTTTTTCCCCCTGCGGTAAATCACCTCGCCGTCTTGCGAAATGAAAACGTCAATCAGAATCTCTCCTGCTTGCTGTGTAGGAAGCTTCACGAATAACTCGAATGCTTCTCGGAAAAGAGATTATTTTTAGCCACTCTGAATGTAACTGTGAGGAAAGATCCCGTGATGCTTGTTAAATAATAAATATTTCCAACGGAACACGTTACTGCTCCACAAAAGTGTTTCACGTCCGGTTATGTTTGAGCCGTTTTGCAGCGAGCGCCACTCTCAGGAGTTTAGTTACTGATTAGATTTAAATTCAACACAAAGAGTCTAAAATCAAAAATGTGTTTTAGAGGTTTCACTCGTGTCACCGCATCCGCAGACCCCCACAATGAGTGTGTGCGTGTCCTCAGTCCTCCTCACTGACCTCCTCCAGCCGCCTCCTCTGCTCTTTCTGCTGCTCGATGCGTTTCTGCCTCTCAGCCAGTAGTTGGCGCTTGTACTCCTCCTGCTCGCGAAGCTGCTGCTCCTGCAGGAGCTGCTGGCGGCGCAGAGCCTCCGAGCGCTCCTTGTTTTCCTGCTGCAGGCGGATGAAGTCGCGGCGCAGGGTCGACTCACCGGGCACGTTGACTATGGAGCTGAACGGAGGAAGACATCAGCGTCAGTTGGTGGAAACGTTCAGGAAACAGATGCCGTTGTGCGACTTCCACGTTTCTTTTATTGTGGTGAATTGAGTGTTACAGCGCTATGGACGGCACGTACCTCGGCTCTCCTTCTTGCTCAGATGCTTCTTCCTCTTCTTCTTCACTGCCACTGTACTCATACTCCGTCTCATCTACGGATGGTCAGAAACACTCAGAAACAAACTTCAGCGAGTATCAAACTTCCTACGACAACAGAACTCCGGGCTGGACTCACCCTTCTCCCCCCTCTTCTTCTT
>JAUMHF010000013.1:3378623-3486239 GCA_032359275.1 Microctenopoma steveboyesi
GAGACGTCAAACTGTCAGGAAGTAAGAAAAACTCCACACGCACACACGCACGCACACGCGCGCGCGCACACACACACGCACGCACACACACGCTCGCGCACACACGCACACACGCACGCGCACGCACGCACGCACACACACACGCACACACACACACGCGCGCACGCACACACGCACGCACACACACGCGCGCGCACACACGCACACACACACACACAGACGCGCGCACACACACACAGGCTGATGTGTGAAATAGGTTTACAGGTAGAATACTCCCTGGAGGTCTGGATACAGGAGACAGTGACATCATCCTCGCTCTCTCTCTCTCTCTCCGTGTCTGATATGTTCAGTGTCACTCTTTCTCCATTTTGTTTGTGCACCATCCCTTCATTATGGAAACCCACCGTCTTTGTTCCCGACGTCCTTGCAGCGTTCCGTCTCCGTCTGTGTCCTACGGTGACTTTAGCCCCGCGTTCGTGTGTCCGATCATTGCGACAGCTCACCTCTCTCTCTCCTTCACTCTCCGTCTCACTCGCCCTGAACTACATATTCGCAGCCTGTCATTCAGAACGAGGCGTCCTGAAGCTACTCATTATCATTCCTGGGCATGAACTGGTGGGGAGACTCGGTGGCGGCCATATTGCTGCTAAAGTATTACAGCACACAATGTAAGCAGGGCTAAGAGAACCGCGACCCCGAGGGAGAGGGCAGCCGCAAACAGGGAAAGATAATGGAAAATGGAGGCTGGGTGGAGAAAGAAGCCAAGAGAGGCCGACGTGTCTCCAACAGGCTGCCAGGAACCTGGAGGAACTTATTTCAGACATTTTAAGTTTATCATAAAATCACTGAATCTTCCGCTGATATGCTTTCCCATTTTATGTTTGTTGGGAAAAGCCAAACTAAATTCAAAGTCCACAAACTATTTATCCACACAAGTATTCTGAGATTGTGGTCTAACCACTGAACAGATTACAAAAAATGGAACGTCTGCGAAGTGTTGAGCTATTTATGAAGTGACCAGCAAGTAAAAACAGACTAATCCATTAATATGTACACGCCAAAGCTCTGCTGACTGCCCTAGTCAGTCGGATCTTTGACTCCACGGCACGCAGCTATTTCACTGTCCCTCAGCGAGTGTGGCTAAAATGTTTGATCCGTCAACACAGGCTGTGCGAGAACTTCCACGTCTTCGACACCTTCCCACTTTTCACTTTCACGCCTCCGAATGGACGGGGAGAAGTGGGAAGTGAGAGACAGACCGAGCGAGGGTTGACTTGTTTTAATGAGTCTAGTTTGTTGCACTGGAAGAAATAAAAATGGAGAGTGGGAATATGGTGAAAGAAATGTATTAATTCCCCTTGGGAAACAGAAAGTAGAGATGCGGAGGTTTCACACGAATCAGGATGGATTTTTCTTTCCCTATATCTCACTGGATTACATCAAGTCAACAGTAGCGGTGAGAAATGCTACTGCAGCTACATGTCTCTCTCTCTCTCTCTAGTCTAGCCGCTCGCTCGCTCACTCTCTTTAACTCTGCACAGAAAACAGTTTGGGCAACTGTTACAGACAGTTTGTCTGTAACAGATCGGCGAAAAGAAAAAAGAAAATGGGATGGAAAGAAAACGCAGGTAAGAAACCGGACACATTCAACAGAATAAGAGCGTAGAGCGAAGGGAGAGGAGATGAAGAAAGTAGCAGGCGAGCACTGTTAGCCCCTCCCACAATCCCACTGCACTTCAGCTGAACCTTCTCCAAAAAAAAAAAAAAAAAAAAGACCAGCCTGATTTCTTCTCCTTATCTCTGGCTGAACTCTCCGTCTTAGGTCTCTGCCTTCCTTCTTCCCCCCTCACAGCCCATTTGTAGCAGGTGACACAATAAAATACTACACACCAACAACTTCCTATGACGTATTAAATGTTTGCCCAAGCAAACCTTACATCTTTTCTGCTGCCAAAGCTCCCGTCTGCTCAACAGACTGGCACACCTCCAGACAAACTGAGTGTTTATATTAGGCCAAATATTTCAGGAGTAAAGGGAAAAGTAACGTCCTCAGCGTCTTGAACATCCCCAACACGTGTATTTCTTTTCAGCCACACAGCTCATGCGTTCTTTGCTCTCTACTGGAGGAAACAGAGATGAGAGGTCCCTACGGTAACCTGCCACAGTACCAGCCCAATTAAACCATGTAAAAAAAGCTGCTTCCTTATAATAAAGTCAATTAAATGTGGTGCGATCATACAAGAAACAATAGGTAAATAAATAAGTGACATGTATTGAATCTGAGGACTTGGCATGTGGATGAACGTCCTTCAAAATGCTGTGGTCACAGTAAAAGGTAGGAATCTAGCTCCATGCTGTTTGAGGCTTTACTGAATCCATAGCCCAGGATTTCATGTCATATTATTCACAATGCTCATACGAAGGTTTCTGGAGGCTAATTATTACTAATTGTTCATTAGTACCACGGATGAGATTTGAACATTGTCCTAAACACGGAACATTAGGTGCAGTATTAGTATTTTTTTTTTAGAGGCACAGCTAAAGCCAGCGGGGTCCTGAAAGACAGACAGTCCAATCCTCTTCTGTGAGCCTTAACCCAGATTAGAGGATTTTATGCGTCAGCCTCCATGATGCATTCAAACCCTTTTAAGGCGTCCGGACAGGAAATGGTCAAGTCAAACACGTGTTTATGAATATTTCTCCCTATGTCTCATTCAGTTATTCATTCAATGATGAGTCAAATAAAGTGCTCACGACGGTTTTCAGCGCAGCAGGACGGGGTTTTACAAGAGGACATTTCCGCATGTATGCAGACTCCAATTACCCAGCAGCCCTTTGGGTCCTTACTCACGTCTGTGGAAGCCGACTAGTATGCACCCACTAACACACACACTAACGTGCAGCGTTTAAAACTTTTGGCTGAACTGCCCTCAGGAAATTGAAAATCTTTTGAGCTTAAAACACAAACGGCTTTATCCAATAAAGGGGAAAAAAAGATGGGAAGCTATGTGATTCTAAGTCTGAAAAGCACGACTCCTGGAGAGAAAACATTACCATGAGGCTGCAGCGTAGAGGGATGCAGGGGGGGCAGATTTTAACAGGTTTACTGAATGCTTGAGGAAAGAATTAGCACCAATTTAGGATGTAATTAAGCTTAATCAGGCTTTATTTCGCGGCTGCTGGTAACCGTTTCAGCCTCTGTATTAGTCTCACCTCATGCATTTTCCATTGATCCATCGCATTTTACCACAGTTGCCAATCTGTGAACTCAACTGGATGTTGAGCTACCGACATTTATTATTTAACTTTAGAAGGAGTCCAGTTTACCAGGCGGCCTGGTAGCAGAGTGGTTAGGGCAGAGGGAAGAGGGCTGGGAAACAGGAGCCCCGGGTTCGATTCCCAGCTGAGTCACCCAGCCCACCCCCACATACCAGGTGTGTCCCTGAGCGAGACACCCGGCGCCAGCTCCCCGAGCGCCGCCTGTGGCTGCTTACTGCTCCCCCCAAGGGGGGATGGATCTAACGCAGAGGACAATTTTCGTTGTAACATGTAAAAATTTATCAATGACAATAAAATGGATTTTTCTTCTTCTTCTTCAGTTGTCATTAGTCACCTTCCAGATGAATCTTTACCAAGTACCATCCACCTCTTACACACAACCTTCTGTTGCCTTTTATTCTGAAGTCAAATTTCTGAGAAGTTCAAATGAAAATCTGGAAGACATGAGGAAGCACTAAAGATATGCAGTAATTAGTGTTCACTGACCTCGGTGACATCCATAACCTTGATGGCTGCCAGCTGTCCCGTCTTGACATGTCGACCCTGGAAAGAGAAACAAAGGAGCGAGACGTTAGAAAACAGAGAAGATAAAGCTGTGAATAGCTGAGTTATAGGACAATCAAGAGCACAATGCCCCCGCCCTGCTGAAGGACGCCAGGAGGCCGCGGGCTTCCAGCGGGAACAAGCACAAACCATAAGGTTTGTGTAGAGTGTTTGTAGGAATCGAAGGCCGAGTAAACACACAGGGTAATCAGCTGGTTATAAAGAACAAAAGCCACATTCATAACAAGTTATTTGACTCTACAATAGCGTGGCGATTCGCGGGCGGTGGTCCGAACCCTCAGCGGGCAGCGTTAAAACGGCGTCGACGCTCCTCAGCGCTGTTTACAGAAAGTGAGCAGCGAGAAAACCTACACACGGCCTCCAGTAAGTCGTGTGCTCCTCCTCCGTGGAGCAAACATCTAAGCAAACACGGAGGAGAAACAAACGACAAGCTGCACGGACAACCCAGAGTAGTCAGGTCGCACCCTGCTGTGCACGTCGTTGTGTAGGAGATGTACGTTTACTAGACTTGTGCTAGCAAAGCATAAGTCAGAGAGGGGCCGTCCAACCTCACAGACCCACTGTAGAATGGGTCCAACCATGTTGTCTCAGAGTGGAGACACTGAGGGAACGTGTCCCTGTGGAAATGGTGCTGAGACGTGATCGGGTTTCCTTTGTGTGGAACGGGATTGTGACACCTGAGCCGGTGGCCCGGGTTCCTGAGTGAGCTGGCACAGTGCTGCGTTTGAGTGATAAGGGATTAACCCATTTCAGTTTCAGCCACAGGGGACGGTTTGTGTCTGTGTGCGTGTGGAGGCGGGGCTAAGAGAGAAAAGAGAAAAGTAAATAAAAAGGTCGAGGCGGTTTCAAAGAGCGAACTGCAAAGATTACAGCGAAGCAAATCTCCGCTGGTGTCAGTGGGAGTGGAGCGGTGACGGAGCAGAAAGTGGGTCAAAGTCAGCGGCGAGAGAGAGCGCACAAGGCTTTCTGTGTGTTTGGCAGTGAAATGTGGAGAACAGAAATGACAAAGCAGCGTGCAGGTGGGCTGACGTTAGGTTGAACTGTATCAGCTATAAAACACAGAAGGGAAAAGAGGGGGGGGGCGAACTGGAGCGAGAGGGAGAGGGGGGGAAAGATAAACAGAGCAGTTTCAGTGAGGAGAGGAGACATGAACAGAGAGCGTGTTCAGAAGATGTTTGTGACCAGCATCCGAAGAGACATTCACAGCTGATCACAAAAGAAATGCTGGTGTTGGACGTTTGTTAAAATTCAAACAAACTCCTGAACAGCCTCACTGATCCTTTTTCTGCAGGCACTCATTAGAAAGGACCGTGTGTAATGTGAAAGCTGTTGCTGGAAGAGATGACTGATGAGCCGCTGCCGACTGTGCAGCTCTACCGTGATTTTCTGGCCTCTTTCAGGTCCTTGGTTTGGTTTTAAGACACGTTGTTCTCATCAGTCTAATTTCCAGCAACAGCAGGCAGCTGCGTTGGACAAAAAAAAAGAAAAGGCCTCTGATAAAACCACAGAAACACAGTTTAACTAGAGCTCAAAGCAAACAGATCCGAGACATAGAGACATGTCGTGGATCGGCAGCTGCCGGCAGGGTCCAGAGACGCTGTGACATGTAAACAGGAACTGGGAACCATGACAGTTTGTGGATGAGGACCCTACAGACTGAGCCACTGTTGGTTGGCTAACGCGTTGAATGGCAGTGGGTCAGTTGGTGGAGCAGACGTCAATGAAGCGCACTGTCCATGGTTCAACTCCTGGTTTGTCCCGGAAGGTAAAGTGTCCTCGGAGGAGACACAGAAACCTCGTCATAGCGCCTCAGGGTCAATAATATAATGAGGCTGTTTTTATGTCAGGACTGTGTCTGATGCTTGTTTTGGGAGAACCTATAATGACAGACTGAGGATTTCAAATGTTTTGTGACAAAAAAATAAAACCAGAACAACGAATCTCACAAACAGACAAAAGCCAAAGTCCTTCAACTGTGGCCTGTTAAAGTAAACGTCTCAGTGCTGTTTAGCCTCCGTCAGGCTCCACTCAACTCTCTCTCCACTCTTGTTTTTCAGTCACATTGGGAAAAACCCGATTTCTTTTTGTGTTGGAAGCTCTCACTCGTCTGTGTGTGCGTGTGCGTGTGCGTGTGTGTCCTTTCCGTAGGTGAGGAAGGTGAGCTCAGAACCCAGACTGTACTGTGATGTAAAATGTTTTAAAATAAGTGTGACTTGTCCATTCGTAGGTTGAACTGTTTGCAACGTAAAGATTATGGAATATTCCTCATTCCAGGAATCCTCGAGCCGAGTGAAACATTGTGAATCACTGATCTAAATCACTTATTTTAAGGTTAAGTGGATGTGAAATGCGCCTTAAATGCTGCTAATCCACCTTAAACCCCAACATTTGGAGACTCAACCATGAGTTCTGCTCTTCGTTTTGTAAAAACGCCGCGTCCCACCGAGCGAGACGTAAAACTCAATAAACCTTTCATTTGACTTCTCTCAAGGCCTTTTCTGAGCATGAATGTGGATAATGTGGTTATTGAAACTCTCTGTTAACAACTCCCAGCTGACTCCACGCTCCATTCAAACGTGATAGAGTCCTGCCGTCACCCGACTCTCCCATGACTAGCGCCGCGATCTGCCTCCGCCGTGCTCGGTCAGATCTCTGTGTGGGATGTTTGGACCACTGTCTGCCGTATCATGGAAAAGCCTGGAGGGCCTGGGAGGTGAGAGGCCATCAGTGTCGGTTTCAGTGCAGAGTTTTAGGCTCATGCAGTCTCAACACGTTTTTCAGCTTCCACCCCACCGCCCCCACCCGCCCAGGGCAGGTTGGTATTTGATGGGAAAAAAAGGCAACGATGTATATTTAAAAAAAATCACTGATATGAATTCATTTTTAAAAAGTAAAAAAATGATTGTTGAAGACCTCGTATTATTTCTATTTATACCCTCATCATCCGACACATGTGGACAGATCATGAACCCCGGAACAAGTGCTCAGTCAGCAGACTGATGAGGAGCCGCGGGCCGGAGAGCGTCACACGCCCATGAACCCGTTGACTCTGGGGGAGAGAGTTTTTCGTGAGAGACTCTGCTTTAGCAGGTGTCGGACAGATCACCAAGTTACGCCGATGGTACATTTTGATTTCAGGAACATTTCGGTTTGTCCAGAAAGGTGGAGCTGCACGTGTGTTTATCTGTTGCTGCCTGTGGAGAATTCCAACGCTCATCAGCCTCCAACGCATTCCCTCTGACGCGCGGAGCTGTATGTTTACGCGCCGACAGGTTCACAGCCTGAATCACCTTTGCGGCAGTAATTTTAAAATAACTAAAATAAAAGCATGCGATTAAACTGACAATCATCGGGTCTGAACGAGCCCCGCGGTGGACGCTCAGGGAAGCTTCCTTCACTCTGATCACTCATCTGTCCAATCGGCGCCCAGTTTTAACGAGGACCCTTTGTCAGACCTGACCCCTGAGTTCATAGGGGGCTCCCCACCGCGATCCTTCAGCTGGCGTGACCTGTGACATGCAGCCTCGGGGGAACGTTCTGGGCTCCTCATTTGTTCCTCAAGTGGAAGAAAGCAAACCTGCAGAGCGCCAGTATTTTGCAACATTAGTGCTAAAAGTCTGAAATCGGTTGGTAGAGCAGCGGTTCGATTCCCGGCTCCATCATGTGGATGCGTGTTTGGACAAGTCACCAAAAACCTGTAGGTGACATTCATGTATTTATGTCTCATGACACCATTGGTTGATATTTTATTTATTCTCTCTTGCTGCTTCATCGTTGTCATATCATCACATTCAATGAGATATCATTCACAACAATGTTTTCCCCTTTTTCTCTTTGCCTTTCAAGAAACCAGAAATCAGGCTGCTGGTGGAGAACACGGGAAGTCTGGAGAAAGGATATCAGCAGGATGAGTGAAGGAAGATGAGCAGCGGGAGGGGGAAGAGAGGAAGGGGCTCGAGTGTCAGGGAGTTTGAGGACGAGACGGAAGAAGAAGGTGGGACAACAAGAGAGCGTAGAAGACGAGGGAGGACGGGAACCGTGCGACTTCCCCTGAAGGAAATGCCAGCAGAGTGGCGTCATCCCGACAAACGCGTGCACACAGAGTTTCTCGCGCGTTCCGTATGAACCATCTTAAACATGTAACATATACCGTCACATATCAGCCATCAACACACCTGCATGGTTTGTCTTTAGCCTGAATCTGGACACATGTCTGGCTCCGTCGGGAACTCGTGCGTTGTGTGTGCATGTGTGCAGAAGCATCGTGGTTTCTGGGACAAGGCGTTCTTTATTGCACCCCGCAGGGCTTTGGGGCACAGACGAGGAGCCAGGTGCAGCTTTTGGTACAAACACTTTCACTAACACTGTGTCAAATGAAATGCACAGTTGCACAGAGACAGACAAGCTCACACACAGACACGGGCACATGGAGGGTCATGCTCTCTCTCTCCCTCTCTCTCTCTTTCTCCCGCAAACACACAAACACATTCTTCTGCAGATCAGCAAGTGTGAAGACCATCCTAACAACAAGGCTTTATTGATTGAACCAGCGATGCATGTGCTTCGGAAAATGCTGCTAATCATCGTGATGATAGTTTCCCACCCCTCAGAGTTTTTTTTCCACCTGATGAGAAGCAGATAGGTGCATACACGACATAAAAAAGGTAAACTTGCAGGCAGGAGTATTAAGAAATGTCAATATTTCCTGGATCATTCAAAAAAGCAGCTGCCTCTGAAGCCTGTGCATCGCGTTACACGTCAACAACAGGCACGGAGTCACTGTGCTGGCTCCACTTCCGGTCAAGTCTCTGGTGCCACGTGAAATAAAAACCCTCACACGCTCCCACTCCGACTTCTGATTGGCTGAGGCACAGCCCAGGTTTCTATTTGCACCTGCAGCTGCTCATTTGCAGCCGCCACACGGTTCGACGTGACAGCGGGACAACGGGACAGCGGGACTCTTTGACAACATGCACGCAGAAACACTCAGTTAATGTAAAAAGCTTGTAGTGTTGAGCCGCGCTCAGCAGTTTCCCCCGAGGAAGGCCACATTCTTTTAATTGAGAGGAAGAACAATGTTGACAGCACAGTGACAGCAAGGAAAGAATATCTTCAAGGAAAGCTGTAGGAGTTGTTGTTTTCGTGAGACTCTGGGATATTTACTGTACACTTGGGCCACGTATTTAGGGAACATGCCTTGTTTTTATCCTCGTGGCTTTCAGTATGTAAATCACACTAGAAAATGATCTACTTTTTCATATGGTATTACAGGACAGACTACAGCCTTTAACCTGACAATAACCAAACACAGCCTGCTGGAACCTCTCTGTCGTGCGTTTGCCCAAACAGTAGAAATCTTCAGTTAAAGATTCATTTTCAAGTTCAAAACTGTTTGCAGAGGATGAGGAAATGTCCGTCTCCCAGGCTCGGTTTCCTTCGCTGCCTTGCTCTGCAAACAGAGAGCTCTGTGTAAGTAGGCCAAGAAAACAGTCCCACTCTGGGGAGACACGGAGACAAATAGAGAGAAGGAAAGGACGGTCAATTATGAATCTCTGCTGATCCCCGCAATGCTGCATCGCCGTTTCAAATGAGCATTTCTGATATAACAATCTCTCTGTGCCGTCTTACAGAAGACACCGTGAGACGGAGGCAGGTAGTCGGCGAGAGACGGGCAGTGTTGCATAGCTGCTGTAATTAGATCTAGTAGTAGTAAGGGGGTTACATTCTGGGCGCGGGTGCAACTTTCCATAACGTAACGAGCTATCACCCCATTTTTAGACGCACAAGGAGGAATGACCGTCCATGAAATGGACACCGCTCATAACCAGGCCGACAAACCACATCATCAGGGCTTTTCCATAGCTATGAGAGGCAGCTGGGAAAATGCTGAGTCCCTAGAAAGATCATCACGAAGTGCAGCTAAGACAGCGCCCACAACTCTAACATCTAAGATACGGGTTGATTCAAACGGCTTCGATGATCACTTTTATTAAACTAAATATTTTGTAATATTGACTTTAAAAATGCAGCAAGGCTGGAAAAAAAAGGAACTTTAACTTTATTTAAAAGTTGTTTCAAGCGGAAGTCCCAAGATGCAAAGTTACAGATGAGTAGCTGATGCAAAGTCTGAGAACTTCAAACACCAGATGACCAGACGTCCTCTCGCTGCTCCTTTCATCGGGACATTCCTCCACCAGTCCTCTGAGCCATGAGGATCAAGCAGGAAAACACACCAACACGGTGGAGACAAAGGCACAGAGGACGGCATAAAGAGCAGGAGAGAGAGGAATTAATCAATGACGACATGAAAGGGACAGAAAGACGAGCAGATGAAGGCATTTCTCTGAGAACGAGATCTCGCTTTGTTTGTATCTGACCAGTTTCCCTCCTCATCCTTTCATGGGTCCAACTGTATCACCAGTGTGCCTGTTCCCCTCCTTTCTACAAGCATTGGTTTCCATGTGATCAAAGACTTTAGCGCCGGCTAGGACCTGTAGACAGTAGGTACCTCCCTGGCTCCTAACCTTCCTTTAAAGACTGGTGGTTTTAGCAAAAAAAATGTTCAAAACAAACACAAATGGCTGAAGAGTCATTGCTTCCTTGCTTCGCCGAACGCCATGTTGGTGTCTGAAGCGTCTGGCCGGGGCCCAGGTGGGGTGGCTGAGTACACCAGAGGAGTAAGCCCACTGTCAGACGCCATTAGCCCTGTTGTTATTGAGATACGGCGCCGACTCCACCTCCACGCCCTGTCCTCCCTCGTTGGAAGACGACACAGTCGAGTGACTGCTGGAATCTCATTATTCGCTCTCAGAGGCTCATTAGTGTTGATCTTGGCTGACTGTGGGTTGCAGAGATATGAATCAGGGAGAAGTACACTATTAAACAGATCTCGTTAGAGGGGCCGCTCAGAGGCTCGGGATGAAGCTAGATAAGGAGCCGGAACTATCGCTGTGGAGGAACGAAGCGCAGGAAATTAAATTCAATGGAGTTTGAGTCCAGTGTAGGTTGGGTTTGGAAGACACTGCCTGGGTTTAGAGTTGAGTTCCCTTCAAATGATCAGACACTGGTGGGACATGTTCAACAGCTCTACCATCTACCAGCAGCAATCCTAGTTGAGTCACCTTTGATGTCGCTAAACGTGCAGCTCGATGTCAGTGGTCAATCAATTTAAGACTGAAATGTCTCAACAGCTGTTTGATGAACTGCCAACTGATTCTAATCAAACGGACAAACCAGCTGAAATAATCAGCGCAGATAAATGATCCAGTACCACACAAGTGGTTCTGACAGATGCAATAAACTCAACTAAACTTAGTTTTCAGTGATACCTTGGAAACGTTCCCAGGCTAACAGCCGAACATCAGAACACAGTAAACAGTACGCCTGCAAAAAAACCACTTCACAGATCAGTTATAGGTTTTTTATTGAGGTGTAAAAACATCTAGACCATATTAACAAATGCAGGTTACAGTATGTACTCTATCACAAGCCTTTCAAATGATAACTCTTTAACTTTCTATCTCGTTAAGGACCATTTGATTTTCCTACGATAACAATGGCGGGAATAGTTGGGAACAGGTGATGTCACCTACAGGTGATTCAAGAGGGCAGTGACATCACCTACAGGCGACGCACTCTCTCTCTCTCACTCCCTCTATGACCCACAATTCTCAAACATTTTATCACCCGTCTGATCTCGACCCACCGACTCAACATCAGACATAAAAACGGGACTAATTTCCATCCTGCTTATAACCAGAGGTTCATTGAAAGGTCCGAACAGCTTCTCTCAACACAGTGAACAGATGCCAAAGACTAACCAACATAAATCACAGTCAAATGTTTGGCAAAAATTAAACGGCACATCTGCCGTCTTTTGTAGACTTTGTGCAGGCATCAGGAGCCTACACTATTAATTTCGGGGATTTAAAGCCTCTCGCGACTCACCGTGAGCTCCCAGCCCAATTTTTCCAAACACGCTTTTCCAAAATGCAGAAGATGTGCGTGAAGATTAGCAGCAACACAAGAGGAAAGGACCGACTCAGAGCGTTGCTGAGCTAATCCACAGAGGCCAGAAGCTGCTTACGTTCAACCTGAAAACCAATCCCAGTGAAGCTACGCCAGGCTCATGTGTGCCAACTCAATTAGCTTGTTAGCTGTGTTTTTAGCCTGTTTAGCCAGAGCATGAAACACAGTACGAGCCTGCTCACGGAGCTGCACGGCCCCTTCTGAAGCGCAGAACGGAGCGCGAGTGCAGCATGTGCGCATGTCAGACGCAGCTCATTTCAATGACACACGTGTGCTGCGGAGATCAGCTGTGTGCTCCTTTGGCCCCATTTGTCTGTGCCGCGTGAAAGGGGCCGATGGCCTACTTTCTTCAGCCACTGACGCAAGATGGCCACTCGCACAGCTCTGGAGGCCCACAGACCTGTACACAAACACTGTAAATATGCAAATACGGTTCTGCTAGACTGACCACCAAGTGCATGACCTGCAAATACTGAATTATTTTCGTTGACAAACATTGAAATAGCTTATGAACTCGTGGCTTCACAGCTTTTCTATTTAACACACGGAGAACCCACTTAATCTAAGAGTTGTCCTCGGCCTCCGTGAGCTCCCACATTTCCATTTACATATATGGAAAGAGCTGCAGGGCATTTGTCAAGTGCCTATAATGTGTGTGTGTGTGTGTGATGGGAACCTGACATGCTCATTCCCATAATGCATCAGCCCCTGCAGGGGTTGCAGCACCGTACACTGTAGCACCATGGAAACTGTGACTCTAAGGAGGCAAAGACGTGATTTAAAATGGGGCCAAAGGTTAGTAAGGGTCTTTTACTTAAACGTCACTGTGTGTTTAGATTTGTGTACAACCAAACCCCCTTTTTGTAAAATTCATGGATGAAGAATTGGATTAATTGAGAAAACTATTTGTCTCATTGAAATGTTATTTTGAGAGAGACAGTTTCTTTATGTGAAAGGTTTTGTGTTAAAACGAACCAGGACAGATGTTTTATTAGCTGGAGCTTTTATTCATTTATGTGGAGAGGGTCATATTTTAAATGTTCTTCAATATTTCAGAAAGATAAAGTGATATTTTCTGTTTCAAGGCGTGGAGTCCCAGTTACTCGAGTTATACAGCTGTTCACCTACAGTTCAATGTATCAACCAAGAGACTCATGCAGAATAATACAGGAATGGATGAAGAGGCAAATAAACGTATAGTTCCAGATGAGTGAAACAGCTGGTTCTCAGAAACTCTCTGGATGGTCTGGCCCTTTGATAGGTGGTGCACAGGATACTGCAGTGTTTAGTGAGCTGGCAGATACACGAAAGCTACTGAACGCACAAGCGGAAGGAAGAAAGGAAGAGGGGAGGAGATCTTCAAAGAACTCCAAACTGTGCCAAGCTTCGCGGAGAAGGGCCAAGAAAAACGATCGCTCCTCTGTTTGAGTCCTCTCCTCCTCCTCCTCCTCCTCCTCCTCCCCCTGTGTCATTTAAACAAAGTATGGACACAGCTCACCTCTGCAGCGTTCGTGCAGGCTGCTAAGACAAACGGACAAAGTCACAGGACGTCAGTGGCTCCAGGCGCCATTATGGACATTTTTACCTTTTTATGTGTCAATGACATCTTATGATGACTCGTAAAATGTTGGAGCTAGGGATGCTGGCTACACCCTCCACGTTCAGACACAGGGGCAGAGCGATATTCAAACCACGCTAGCATTTTTAATCACCTCTTCAAACACTAGGGTAATGAAGGGATGCTGCGGGGGGGCAGGTGGTGGTTCTGGTAAATACAGGGCAATGCACTTGCAAAGAGTGAGGTCCGAAGGAGGTTTCACATCCACGGTGGACTGTAATAAAAGAGAGCGACTCTTTTTTCAGCTCAGGGAAGGGTGAGGCACATTTAATTAAGACGGGGATGTTTGAACCGCCAGTGAAAACACGCAGCTGGAAAAAAAACGGAAAGCGGGGCGGCAGGCGCTCAGAGGGGAGAAACTTTAGACTCTGGGTTGGATAACACTGGGTCTCTGCTGTGCGAGAGGTCCTCTGTCGCTCCGTTTAGCTCGTTTCAGCTCAAACAGGCCGACAGAAAATTGGTAGCTGCTTCCAAAGGTTGTTGTAGGCGAAGAATTTAAAGAAACAGTCGCTCGTTCAAGACGCGCCGCACGAACCTGCCACCAAAGCCCCCCCCCCTGCATATCATTTTTAAATCTACAAGACAATGCTGAGTCTGAACCGTGTCTGAGTTCTAATAAGGAAGGGCAAAGGTCACAGTGATATTGGTGTTTCCCCCACATTCCAACATGTCAACAAAGATGGATTTAAATAAGGAACATCTTACTGGCCTACATCTCACCAACCCTCACTATTTCCCTGCATTTCATTGCCCAATAATAATCACGCATGATATTTTTGATTTGAGGTCCAAGCGAGTTCCGTTGTGTAGCTGAAGAGATTGTGATGAAGAGTAATTCAGTCAAACAGTAAAAGAGGGAGGCTGATTTTCCTTTAGTTAACAGAATATAGAACACGGGTCAAAGTTGAACCTCATCACACCGACGTACAGTTCGCCGACTCCAAAATAAACCAGCCTTTGTTTTCAGGTGACTAACGTTTAGCTGCTGAGTTTTCTATAAATAAATCACTGCCTGCTGACCTGGATTCAGCTCCACCATTTTCTTTGGCTCACATCTATACATGACAACGGGCTTTTAATATGTACAGTAGGCTGGTGTGTGTGTGTGTGTGTGTGTGTGTGTGTGTGTGTGTGTGTGTGTGTGTGTGTGTGTGTGTGTGTGCGCGCACTCGTTCTGATTAATCAGAATGAACATGTATACAAATAATTAACCGGCCTTATGGTTCATTGGTCTTTTCATGACCAAATTCAGTATCTGTGCAACAAGTCACATTTATTTGTACTTGCAAACCTCCCCCCCGCCTCTTCTTCGTCTTATACCAGACGAGCTAAATGTTTTCCCTTCAAGACATCAAGCCATGCGAGTTGTGATGCGCCACAAAGCAGCGGCAGCCCCTCCTCCCCCTCAACATACTGACCCACAATTCAGCTCTGCTGCCACACGCTATAAATAGACAGAGGTTTAACCTACAGCGAGGGGAGAGGGCGGGACGGAGAGATTGAAAGGGTGGTGCAGGACGACAGAGAGAAACGAGGGCGGAGACGCATAAATATGAGCACAGGGCCTTCGTGTTGCACTTCTCCATGTTCACAACCACAAACCTCCATGTTTTCATTTCATTCATGTCTTTGGTAGTTTATCTGAACCTCTCTGGTCAAGGATCAAACTTGAAGCTCATTTCCTTACCGTTTGTGTCAGCATCCAGAGTGGAGGTTCAGTGACAGGACAAAGCTAATTATGTCCAAAACCGGAAAACATTTGATCAACTGAGTCAAATAAGACCAAAGTATTTACGCTCTACTGATGAAAGGCGGCCTGGTAGCTCAATGGGTTCGGCATTAGACAGGGATGCAGAAGGTTGCCGGTTCAAACCCGGTCTGACTCCTAGTCCATCCCCTACCAGGTGTGTCCTTGAGCCAGACACCCTGTAAGTCGTTTTGGATAAAATCGTCTGCCATCCAAAGCGAAGTAAAGTAAATGTGACCAAGAGATGTTGATCAGATTCAAATGCAGGTGAAAGGTTTAACAGAAAAGCATGAACCCAAGCACAGCTGATGCCGACACCAAAGAAATGCCGATGTTACGTTGTCGTTCATCGTCAAACCTAATCTGGACCAACACTACAGCCAACAGCCAGCCAGCACGGATATTCTGCAGCAGCATGGGTGGCTTTGTCGCTCCCTTTCTTTCATAACGTCCGTCCGTCTCTCTCTTCCGATTACTGAGCCAGTTAGTGTGGCGCGTTTCACTGGCGGGGTTCGCTGCCAACTTAAAATGCTGAATGAGCCTAAAGGACCGGACAAGGACCGGACCGGTGCCACGGTGCAGGACACCAGAGTGGGAGGTGTTTATTAAAGGTCAGACCTGGCGTTTCTCGAGCTTTACAGCCAGATGAGTTCAATCAACAAGATGTAGAGTTAAGAGTAAAAAGTAGAAATTAAATCTGAGGAGTCAAAGAGATGCCGCATGGACACGGTAAGAGACGAGAAAGAAGAACGGTGAAGTCGCCCGTTCTGCTCTGGCTGATAATCCGTCTGGTTCCTCTCACCTGATAAAAGAAAAGACTCTCCACTCTGACGCTGGTTTGATTTATTTAGCCAGCGAGAGGAAAAGTGAGGTTAAAACGGTGAAGGACAGGACAAACGGAGGGAGTCTGCATCCCTCACACTGAGCTCTTTAGGTTTCTGCTCAGGTGGGCTTGCACCGGGCTTGCATCATCCACTCAGCATCTGCCTCTGGTACATCATTAACCTCAGGAATGATGTCACCGCAGTTGCTCTACATGCTCCCACTTCAACCCGCGTGACAACACGACAGCAGAGAGACGCGTCTGTCTCTCTCTGCCGAGAGGCCTCTTCATCCAGACAGTATGCCCCAGACGGGCGAGTCATCGCGAGTGACAGGGACGCAAGTCTAAAAGCGCTGCTTTCAGATTTTAGAGTCTCCATTCGCTCTCATGCAACACGACTGAAGCCTACACAGATGACACGGCCCTCCCAAAATGACTACGATATATTGATTGAAACAGCATCACTTTGCGTTCACACCTTCACTGGAAGAATCAACCTTCTCTAGTCCTGGGGCCTGCAGAGCTGAAAATAAATCAGCCATCCCAGCATGCCTCATACGTCACCATGGGATCAAACAACAGGGAACGAACACCAAGGGTTTGTTTTAATCACACGGTGGAGGAGGAGGAGGAGGAGGAGGAGGAGGAGGAGGAGGAGGGGCGGTGCGCTTAGACACGACAAGAGATAGTCAGGGGAGAGAGAGAGCGAGGGCGATTACAGTGTGATTTCACTGCAGAGCAATGCCGCGATGATAAAAGAAACTGTAAACCCGTTAGCACGGCGGAGAGATTTACTGCGCGCGTGCAGCCAGATCCTTCGCCAGATCCTTCGCTGCTCCGGCTCTTTTTATTTCGCTCTTTATGCTGTTGACAAAGTGCCAGACTTCCATGGATGCTTTAGCTGCTTGTAAACCTGCACGTAAAACACACACACACACACACACACACACACCGTATATAGAACACAAACACAATCACACACAATCCCCGTGGGCACGTTGAGACAAGTAGCTTATTTATAGAGCCAAAAATCATATGTCTGTCTCACAACGTTTTAAAATCTGGACACAGAGCTGCATCTATTCTCACAGAACATGTTCAGTCGGAATAAGACAACTACAAGTTTATCTGTTCTTTTTGGATATCGTGTACAAATTCACTGACAACTATGGTAACTTGCAGCATGTGGTACCTTGCATAACAAAAATCTGTAAGGTGGTAGCTGGATTGCTTGGTGTGAAAGAGCCCTGTGCTTTTCACAGCAGCCGGCCGGGACCTTCGTGCACAGAAAGACAAATGCGTGACAGAGAAAGGGGGGGAAGGGACGTATTTTTTGCAAAACAAATATTTAGAGAAAGCGTACGGGAGAAACGTACGTGGAGAAGAGACAAAGGGTTCAAACGCATTTAAGCAATCGATCGAGACAGATCTGGGTGAGGCCAAAATGATTCCTTCAGAGTCAGGTCACTCCATAGCCCTCTTTTATAGACCAGTTCCCAGTGGTGCATGTTATGAATATTAAGTTTATGTTACTGTGTTTTCAGTGTTTCTCTGAGGAGAGTTCTGCTTAACCCCAGTATGCAGTGGTTAGCTGGGACACATCTCTCCACACACACACACAGGTAGCCCGTAGCAGTCCGTTCTCAGAGACATGCCCGGGCTTGTTCTTGATCTTGGTGGGGTGTCGGTGAGACAGAAAGGAGTTCGTCATGGATCAAGCGTTACCAAGTAGTTGTAGCCGACTCTTTCTGCTGCAGTTTGCTGAGCATTCAAAGAATTACACCGTCTTTTCCTCCACCGGCAGGTGGCTGGTGCAGAATACGTTCAGAAATGAATGAAAGTGAAAGTAGCTGCATCGGTTCCTCAGCTCTTATGTGGATTAAGTGGCGCAACGTTTCAAACAGCATCTGTTACAACCTTACAAAGTTGTAGTGCTGGGGATGTCCCCATATTATTGGGGAATATATAATGTATATAATAATGTGAGTGTATGCGTTTAGAAGCCAAAATATTTTCTAATTCTTCATTTGAAAAACTTATACCCTCATAGATTCCTTCATTATTCACATTGTATTATACAATAAGGTCACATCACTACACAGTTTGATGCTGTTAAAAGTGCATTTAAACTTAAATACTTTGTTCCCAAGAATCTATTAAAATATAAAAATAATTGCCTAGCCTCTTTATCTATCGAGAGAGAGCTTATTTTTCCAGATCCCCTCCTTTTCCTAACCACACTGTTGCACTGATCAACATTTTCCAAACCAGTCTCCACGGCAACCTGCTGAACAGAATATGATCGGAGGGAGGGGGTACAGGCTGGTAGAAAAACGGAGGTAGGCAGGCATAACCGCCACATCTGACCCTACGACAACCCTGAACCAGCTGGTGTCAACATGCCCACGGCAGAGCGACAAGCATCCAAGAGCCAAACGCCCACAACAACCAAACAACAGCCACGATCACAGATGCAGGAGACCAGCAACGCTACCAGAGATGTTGAGAGATGGTTAGGAGATGCTTCGTGTGTGGAGACACTTTCCCTTTTTCATCAGAATTACATCTTATAATAAGCTTAAAGAGCAAACAGGCACATTTCTAACAACAGCCGACTGTTTCATGCACAGATCAAACACAGCTTCAGCTGCTTCTTTGCATGAGCAACTTCTGCAGAGAGTCTGATTTCCTGTATCAGCCTGGTAACGCAAACGGTCTCGAGTCACGACAACACAGCCTGCAGTCGCGAGGATTTACTCCCCAAACGGGGGCTCAGTGATGTGAAAACCTCGTGTCTTCACTTTGGATTATTTCCAGGTTGAGGGAGCGTGCTCGGCTTACGGAGGCCTGTAAAAATGTTTAGCCGACGTGAGGTAAAGCAGTGCCGTCGTCGCAGGTCTAAACAACACAGCTGCTATTTGCAGCACATCAAACTGCTGCAAAGCGCTGCATCTGGTTGTAACCATCCTTCCCTCGATTGCAGCCTACATGCGTTTTCAAACCCTTCAGTGCTCATGGGAGTTTGCACAGTCTGCCCAGCTACAGGAGGAAGTGCTCTGAGAAACTCTGGCCCAATGACAGCCCTGGCTTCTGGTCAGCTGGTGGAGGCTCATCGCTGGGATCCAATTGCGCGGCAGGGTTTGAGGTCAGGTGGCAGCTCAGACCGGCTCACGGTGTTTTGAAGCAGACGAAAACAAAAAAAAAGGAAAAAAGCTAATGAGGCTGTCGGTCGTCCGAGCCAGCTGCCTCTCTGTGCCTGAAAGAAGCTACAGAACTGCACGAAACAGGATTTATTAGCAACAAGTGTGTGAGGGAAAGAGAGATGGGGAGAGGCTGGAGGGACGGAGTCAAAGAAGAGAGCACATTGATCTTTTCGGATCATTAGCTGAGCTCAGAGTGGAGCCTGCTCTAAATGTCCAGAGCCAAGTTTCCTATTAGTCACAAAACAGTTAGGTAATTAGCAGATTAAGATTTCTGTCATGAATTAAACATATGCAGCTGTTAACAAAAAAGGGGCCACGGAGGAAACATTTAGATGGTGATATAGCTGGATGACCTCCGTCTGCACCCTCAAACCTGTGGACTCCTGAACCCGTCACGCAGCCTTAAACTAGGAGACAAACTTTGCATTCAGCTCTTTAGGACTTCTCTTAAGCTCGCGCCCAGGACTCGCAGCTCCCCCACCCAAAAAGTGGCTTTGTTTTTCACTCCAGATGGCTACCCATACAGTAACCCCACCACCCACCACCCACCACCCACACACACACTGTGTCCTTCCATTTAAATCACAGAAGCTCAGACAGGCCAACAACTGCCATTAAGAAACTCGACTAGACGCCAAGTTAGTGTGGAGGGGGGGGGCTTTAATACGCTAACAGTAGGGACGCTGACTCGTGCCTTTATCTGGCGGGACAGCCAGTCTCATTCAGTCATACTAGTCTAGGTTTTCGGCAGATTTCCTTGATGAGGACCAGGCTAAAGGTTTCAGCCAATTCTCTCCCAAACGAGCTCATCATTCCGACCTGAGGCAAATTATTCCCAGGGTCATGAGGGTCTTTATCCCTGTCGTGATAGCTGGGGCGCCAACACGACCGTCCAACGTCTCCCACTCCCAACCTCAGAACAGAACGGAGGGTGGGTTTTATGAGACAGGAGCATGTCACAGATAACAGATAAGTATGCTGGTGGAAAAATCGATAAGGGCGGAGACCTGGGAAGAAAGACGAGCGAGGCACAAAACCCGTCTAAAAACACTAGACACGCTCGACTGATGCTCTGACTTAGGAAATCTGATTGTGTGTGCGCACTCATGACCGATTACCATTTAGCTGAGCTCAAATTAAAGTAATGGGACACTGCGGGATTGAAAATCATCTGAAAAGGAGCTGCAGCAAAGCTAAGTCGTACTGCATGTGCTCTCTTATTAGTGAATATTTGAGGCAGTCTGAAGTTATGGCAGCATGATCCATTTAATACCTGTAAAAATAAACATAACTGACGCAGCAATATTCTTAAGGCTTCGTTCAGGCAGGGTGCAGCTGTTGTTGTGTAACAAAGAGGTTCAGTTGAGACGAGGTTGTTTGCTGAAGCTTCTTTAAAGGTTTTCTTAGGTTGTGGAGGTAAACGACAGAAATAGTTTTTTCCTACGATAGAGAGCAGCCACATTATGGAAAGTTTGTGCTCTCTACACTTCACAAGCTGCATCTAACATCTGCCTATCTGCACATCTGCTTCTCTGTGCGAATGCATGCGAAGGAGACGGGAGCAAACACAGAGACGTCGGCCACCAACAGGCCAAATAACCAACCAAATAAACTACAAATCGCTTTTCCTATAAGTCAACCATCTTCTTCCAAATGACATTACCAGCACTTAGCTGACAGTCGTAAAGATAAACCACCGGAGCAGAGATGGGATCAAACCTAAAAGCAGCCGAGTTGATGCTGCTGCCTGGATATTTACCGTCCGGAGCTATTTCTGTTCAAAAAGGAATAAAGGAGGAACAAGAACGAGACAAGGAGAAGGCAAAAGATGAATCAAAAGTACAGAATAGTGAGCATGAGGAAGAGAGAAGAGGAAGCAGACACCGCTGCACAGACAGAAATTCAACATCACACATCAGGGGGAAAAAAGTGTCAACAATCCTAACGAGCTGGCTGCAGTCCACCGCTGAGCAGACACCGACGGCAGCTGGACTACAGTACCAGGGGTTGTCACCGAGTTCAAGTGGACACAGTGAAAACTCTCCATGAAAATTCAGTCTCTTCACTACTGCTACCACAACAAGCCATCTGTCAGCGTTGTCTGCACACGTCCATCCAGAGCAACGCAGAGAGAAGGCGAGTGTGATGCTGCCTGAATTCAACAGAAAACGTGTAAAGTGCACATCCAAGCACAGGCACAGAGCTGCAGTGAGAACTGTTCAAATACCCAACGATCAGCAATGAATTATCTGTCTCAATAGCGACGCATCACTCACATTGTAACAGAGTAGCCGGAGAATTTCTGACAACACTTGGTGTAAAAAAGAAATAGCTGAGGCGTCAAAGCGGCTGTAAAGGTGCCAGCATGTGACATAAACGGGCGCCCGAACACAGGTCCTTCAGCTACTTAAAGAGAGGCGTGATGAGAAGTAACCTGACCGCTGGTGACGTTGCTTCTCCCTCAGCTGAGTGTCGACCACACGGTAGCCGATAAAAAAAGTTATTCCCAGATACCTCTCTCTCTCTCTCTCTCTCCTCGTCACGTTAGCAGCCGGACTCTTCCTCGGTTCCGCATCCATTCTTTTTCAGGACCGGGCCTGAATGCTTGTGTGGGCTCATGGAGGAGGTAAAAGAGAAACAGAGAGTTCGTCTTCCGTCCACAAAACTTTGTCAAATCTTAGTTTCAGTCTCGAGCTAAAGAGGAATAAACTGAATAAACGAGTCAACAAAACCTGCGAGGACGATGGAGACATAGAAACTGTACATCAGACGCATGAAACGAATCCACAGAGAATCAACCAGCAGCGCAGTCACTGCATCAGTCCACATAACGAGCATGGAAGTACGTGACCCATATTCTGTCTCGGGCTCGGGTCTTATTTTTAGCCTCAACAGTAGCTATGAGGCAGAGCTGGTCGCTGCTGACACACTCATTAACGTCGGGATGAAGAATGTGGCCTGTGAGTGTAAAAGACAGCACAGTAAACTAAATATACAGCTTTAAGTTAGATTAGCATCACTATGCTTCTGTTACTCGCCTAATGGAGGCTGATAACCTGGATTAATAATAATCCAACACCGTTACCAACTGTGCATTTGCACTTTTAGCCGGAAATTCTCCGAGCACCTTCATCTGAAGCGTTAGCGACTGGCATCTCTCTGACCTGCCTGAAAACAATGATTACACGAAGCCCTGTTCAGGAACACGCAGCAGCTAAACTTCTCCATCATAAAACGTGACACGGTCTGGTTCCTGTCGCTGCTACCCGGTGGCAAAGCTTCCACTTCTTCTGCTCGGAAAGGTCACGGTAGATAACAGCAGCTTTGACTGTAGCTGGACGCCTGGTAGCTCAATGGGTTAAGCGTCAGACTGGGATGCAGAAGGTTGTGGGTTCGAACCCCGTCTGACTCATAATCCATCCCCTACCAGGTGTGTCCCTGAGCCAGACACCCAGCGCTAGCTCCCTGTAAGTCGCTTTGGATAAAAGCGTCTGCCAAGCAAAGTAAAGTAAAGTAAAGTAAAGTAAAGCTGGAGAAACGGCTTGCTCTACTGCTGCTGCTGCTGCTAGCTGCGGCTGCGCTGCACTTCCTGCGCCGTGAAAGGTCGCGGCCGGCACGGCTAACATTCCAGTTTGAATGGCCGGAAGGCCGGTGAGCCAGCTTTGCATGACTCGATTCCTCCTGACAGCTTTGTAGTTCCTCCACTTTACAGTGCGGGGCCAGTCTATTAATAGTTCCCCGCAGAAGTGGGATCAGTGGAAAGCTCATGTTAGTATGATGCCAAACATCCGCACATGAGCCCTGCGTCACAACGGGGAAGAAACTGCAACGTGACTGCAAAAACTATGGGATGTCTGAAGACGACAGTGAGTGACGATGAGCAGCAACAACCTGCAGCATCGGCGGTGAAACGTAGCTGTGGTCCCAGCGGAGCAGCTTCACCGGCCGCCCTAAAGGATCTCTGGGTCAAATAAGAACCCTCCACATTCAGTAATGTCGTGTCCGTCTGACGGGACATCACGGAACGACCAGGAGTTGGATACGAAGGGATTATTGTGGCAGTCTGTACCGTTTACCGGTTGTTAAAATGAGCAAAGAAGTTCGTTTTAGTGACCAGTGTCTCTGAGAAAAGGTCACGAGCCCCGTGTGTGGTTTTCCTCGGCTCCAGAGGTAAAGTCACAGAAGGGGTGAAGTGAGGCAGAAACCTCCCAGCATGTGCACTTCAGGGAAGTGCTGCAGTGCACCCCCCACCGCCCGGCTGCTGGCGGTGAGCCACACCCAGCTTCACTTCGTACCAGCATCTTTCCTGCTGTTAAGAGGCAGAGGATGTGAAACCGTTTCATGTGTACATAAGTTCTCTCAAATGTGCGGTTTTATTCATCATCGATTCTCCAGCTTTGTTAAAACACACGGTGAGAGTTGATCATGCAAACCGTTTCCCTGCCTGCAGCCTTTATCACATCACGCCTAATCTTACTTCCCCTCGCTGGCTTCCTGTGATGTAAACGGGAACATAGACTTAACACCTGTGTGATGAAGAAATGACCAATACCGACATCACATGATGACTTTTCATCAAAATGACGCTGATACGGTCGCCATCGTTCCATCGACTAGAAAAACGCGTTCGTCTGTACGACCTATAGATAAAACACGCGTCACCAGGGCCGAGTGATTTCATGTGTAAGTTCAAATGTGACGTCAAATCAAACAGTGTCAAGCTTCAAGTTCCTTCATTATAAAGATTAAATCTTTTTGCTGTATTATGCAAAAAAGATGTTATTTAGTAATAAGACTATAACCACAACTATTCTCACCGAGGCCTTTATCTGCACGGCATCAGCCAGTCGGCGAGTGCTGACACATTTCATGCGAGAGCGAAAGAGCAGAGCTTTGGTTTTCTAATCTGGTCATCACTGCAAAGCCACCAACTTCTCTTCACTGCGCTGATGACTTCCGCCGTCTCACTGCTTCCTCACAAACAACCGCTCGCTCTCTCTCTCTCTGCCGTCGCGTGCGGCAGGCAGAGAGAGAGACACAAACTCCATCTTCGCTCCATTTTTACAAACTAATCAGAGTTGGATTTGTTTGCACAGCTCGGACGTTTTACAAACCTGAAGGCAGCTGTGGTTCTGAAGGAGAGAAGCTCTCCGAGTGTAAAGCTCAGCCAGTCATACACGGGTTAAACCATTTCCTCGGAGAGGGGGATTCCCAGCCTCACATGCCCAGTGTGATCTCACCCCACACTTTTAAAGTCCTTCTGCCACTTTCTTCAGCTCTCGTTTCATTTTTCCGCTTCACCTCCCACAATTTAACGTTGAAAACATGAAACATGAAAACTCTCATCTCAGTTGCCATTAACGAAGAATCCACGTTTTGTTTCTTTTTCCGTGCTCAATTAATTAGCTGCCCTGTTTCCCTCTTTGCATTCATTTCATTCGTCTTCAAACCAAAGTCAAGCTCCACGCTGTATATTTCCTAACGGACTCGTTCACAGGGGAGGAACTTGGCCAATCAATCAGATATTAATATGAAAGAAGACAGATTTCAACAGTAACCAGATGTATCGGTCTGTGCATGTCAGAAGGGGGTTGATGAAGAAATGACCACAGAAACACAAAGAAACTCTGTGAAATGAGAAACATACTTGCAGATGTTTCTACTTCGAAGCCGAACACTGCAGAACTCAATCACTGATCAGCTGAGATTACGTACATGCACTTTTTCAAACTGTGAAGGTCACATCATTGTGTGTTTCCTCTTTTCTCTCTCTCTCTCTCTCTCTCTCTCTCCATCCCCTAACCCCTCTTCTGTTACACTTTTCCTTCCCAGCAGCTGTTGCGAGCGCACACAGCTGCAGCGAACCTCGGTCAGTCAAAGCCCGACCAATCGCCAACGTGTGGAGGATCGAGTGCACATGTGTAGACCCAAACACACGCGCGCCTTTTTTGGGTCAGATGTTTTTAAGTGAGGCAGTGCGAGACGAGAGAGAGAGAGAGGGGGGAAAAAAGCTGCTTTGGTTCATCCTCAGTCACACATGGTTGTGATTCACCGACTCCTGAGGAACTAAACTCAAAATGTCATGGTTCATTTGTGTTCCAGTGCATCCGAGCACCACTTTAATGCAACGTTTACAGCCACTACCACCCTCCCCTGAGCCACGACTATCAGATCAAAAAAAAAAAGTATGAGAAGACATTGCGCAGGCTTTACGTCACCTTTACAGCGAGGTAACCGGGGAGCGGGCGTACGCAGGGAGCTCTGACTAAAGGTGGTGCTGCTGGTCACTGGAGCTGGAGATGCTGCGGGTAAAATAAGCCCAGAACATCCCATCGTGCTCGAGAGTCAGTGCCAACAGTTTTGCTGCCAACACACCTGAGTCTTTATCACGCAGGGCGACTGATGGAGACGACCGCAGCACGAGCCTCCAGCCGAGTGACGTCCAAACGGCGATGACTCAGTGTCAACACGTTGCAGCCTAATGTCGCTCCAGCGCTTCGGGTGAGCAACACGTTCAGCTGGTTGAGGCTGAATTCTCCTCGTAAACACTCTGCATATGTGGCCGACGTTACATTTGGTTAGTTTGTGTTTTCAAATCAGATCGTTCTGTGTACGATCTGCACATGTCCAAGGTTCTCGGGTAGCAAAAACAGAACCGCGTGGGCATCTTCTCCATTTTAGACTCAGAGGACCTTCAGAGAACGGGGCGACTGCTACCACACAGAAACCAAGATTTTGAATAAGCAAGCACAGGTGACTGTAATCCTGCAACAACCAGAACACGTCAGAAACAACGACGACGTTTCAGACCATCTTTCAGCACACAGGAACTGTAGCTGAAGTGGAAAGAATGGTACTTTGCCAATATAGACTCGTCACCAGGTGTGTTCTCTCACGGTGAAGTCACCCACCTCGGGCTCTGCCACGTTCTCACACAGCACTTGGCCTACTTAGCACTGCACTCACTGGCAACTTCAATATGTACATCTGCTGCAACCTGATCCTGCAGCTCTGCCCCGAAATCCACCTTCACAAGTTATCGTTCCTATGACACCAAGACGACATAATTCCAAACGAACCACGTCCCGCAGCAGACAACAGCACCCAGGAACGGTTTCTGTCAGGAAGGTGCGCTTCCTCACGCAAACATGCTGCATTGGAATAATTCTCAGCAAATGCCTGAGCAGCTCGGAGCCAAGTCCTCGGCTTCACTCAACTCTCATTTCTACCAGGCAACAGCAGGAGGATGTAGCTGCTCCAACACTGATGGGACAACAGAGGTTTTCTATCAGATGTGCCTTCCTCAGTGTGTGTGTGTGTGTGTGTGTGTGTGTGTGTGTGTGTGTGTGTGTGTGTGTGAAGGGATGAACAGGCCTATCCCTGCTCACGCAGCACTGAGACACTTCGGCATTAAAAAAAACCCTGCTGGGCAATGTTGTGCACAAATGCGCCATGAAACACCGCCCACCCAATGGCGCACAAGTCGGTCAGCGTGGTGAAGCCTGTCATGCACGGATGGTGCTGAAGGTTGGGAACGGGCTAATTTACTTGGGTGGGGTGGGGATGGGAGGCGGAGGGGGGAGGGCGGAGGGACGGAAATAGGTGTGCGGGGATGGATGGGTGGATGGATGGATGGATGCGCTGCTGTAAGCAGAGAAAGAAATAAAATGATGCGTGGATGTGCAGCGGCGAGAGGCCATCGTGATAATCCGCTCCATACCGCACCGGGGGGGGGGCTAATAAACGCGCTCCTGAAGAAAAAATACATGTTTGTGCTCCAGTTTCCGCCCGCTCGGGGCTTTGCCGTGGACACACAGGCGGACAGATGGAGGCTCCACTAACCTTGTAGACTTGTCCATAGGTGCCATTTCCGACCACTTCCACCAACTCGAAGATGCCAGCAGGGTCCTGTGTGTGAAAAGCAGAGCGGGGTGAACATACGGAGGACGCATTCACCGACTCCCTGCAGTGATTCTACCGGGGTCTGTTAGATTTAGGGGCCGGCGGCGCCCGGTTCGCTGGCCTCCTGCGACTATCAGACAAAGAGGAGCTCGGCCTGTGTCCACAGCTCTCCTTCCTACACGTCTGTGCTGTTTTCTATCGCCTCTGAACGTTTTACCGTGACACACACTCACCCTCAGCGACGCCAGGTCTATATCCACCAGACTCTTGGCCGGAGAGTCGTTCGCCATTTTCGTTGAAAATGCGGTTTATCGGCGGGATAACGGCGTGTTTTTAGTCTCCTTCAGGCCCGCGGTGTAGGTCTCATCCTCGGTTGGTTGAATTTTTAATCCCTGCGATGGTAGTTTCTATTCCAGGAGCGTTTTTCCCTCTTTGTAGTCCCAGACAGAAACTCCGCCGCTGCTACATATCGACCGACTGGCTCCCTCTCTCTCTCTCTCTCTCTCTCTCTCTGTTTGTGTGTATGTCGCTCTGCCTGTTTTCTCCGCCCCCTCTCTCTCTCCGTTCCCCGCCCCTTCTCTGCCTCTCAACAGGGACAGTCCCAGAGTTTTTATCGCCCCTGAGCAGAGCGGGCTGTGATAAGGCCCCTCGCCCCAGGTTGTGTCGCAACCATCTCACAATCTTCTCTCCAGGTTTGTTTTTTTATATCTGCACATACTTAAAAATGAACAAACAAATTATAGAAAACAGTGTAAGACAGAACAAACTGGGCAAATGTTTGCAGAGTGCTGGTCTACTTGTGATTCCCAGTGTTTCCAAATGTAGAATGAAGAGCCCTTAGTTATCAACCTCTCCAGTGGAACCAGCTTCCAGGTAAAGTTCGAGAGGCAGACACCCTCGCTACCTTTAGGATTAGACTTAAAACGATGATTAAAAGATGATTGAATTTAGCACCTGACTAGATGGTTTCTTCTTTTCATAAGTTGAGAAAATCCAACACTGAAGGAAATGGAGCCACAGTTTCTTCTGCTTGTCTTTAGTAAATACATTTACACATCCAGCTGCATATTTTAATACTTGAAAACACATATCATGATGTGTCTGTGTCTGATAACTAATGGCGATCATTACAGTGCATTTACACTTATTTGTGTCTTCCTCTCTCTATCTCTCCTTTTATCCCACTCTTAATTCCTCTGTCTTTCCCTCAGATAGATACAGAGCAATTGGAGCATGTGAAATGGAAACACAGATAAATATTTCAGTACCCAGTCACCGCTGCGTTGTTCCACTGGAAGATGTGATATCAGAACAGGCAGAATTATATCCTGCTTTCACCATGTTTGCCTGTCAGCTCCGGACATAAAGACCAAGCACTAGACATTAATAACATATCATGATATTTATAGACTGATAGATCAATTCTAGCAGCGTGACAACGACTGAATCAAGTCTAATTGCGGCTCTTAGGCCTCTTTGATATTCTCCATGTGAATGTGGAGCAGATTTCTTTTTTACTGTAAAAGTCTTTTAGCTTTTTTCAAGTTCGGTCTCGATCTGTCTTCTACCCTCCATGTTTTCTATTTTCTTTTCCACAGGAATGTAAGTCTCTCCATAACACAGCTTTACTATTGTTAATGATGTTGGATATCCAGATGTTAAAGCTCTTTCCGCTGCCTCACTCGCTTTAATTCTGCTGTCCGCACATTCCAAAAAATGTACATCTGTTGACACACATGGAACTGAAACCGCAAGGGCATTCACATGTGATCATCAGTATTACTTTGCACGCAGTTTAGTGTACAAATGAGCGGACTTGAGTCTCAATCAACCCGTCGTCAGTCAAACAGTCTTCACCTGTAATTCTAATAGCTTTTATTGTATGTTAAACACCAGCATGAAATAGGAAGGGATGTGATGAAATAATATGAAAAATAGAGAAGCAAAGTTCGATATGAAAACAAATACCATGAATAACTTTCTCTAAAGCTATGTGAAATCCACGTTTACGCTAAATCTTTCTACATTTGTTGAGGGTAAAAAACATGTCCTGCACAGCCAAACAACTGGAGCTTGAATCTACACTTTTGAGTGAGTCTTTGCTTTGAAGGTGAGGGAGGGGGACGACCCACAGACATCAAAGTCTCACCCACTGGGTGTGCCCTGGTTTTATGTGTTATCTATGGCGGGGATGTTTCAAAGATTTCAGGCTATGTGGGCATTTAAATCGCAGTTTATCTTAGGGCAAGAAAATGCATACAAAACTAGCCAATGTCCAGCAGCCAGTGTGGACATCACGTGCACAATGATACAAAACATTTCCAGTTATACAATTACAACATGAGGAACAAAGCTGAACGGAGCTATGTCATGTTCATGCGTTTCCAGTCACTCAACATCATATGATTCATAATTAGCCAAACAACATGGGGACATAAAACAAGGCTGAAAGACTTCCAACCACGCAGACACACCCACTTCTATTAATCTACACCTTCAGATCGACAACGTTTGCTTTGTCAAATGTCAGGCTTTATGCAAAGCACAAACCTAACACACACACACACACACACAGTACACAAATATGACTCATCAGCTGTCAGTCAGGTCATGCAGCTGCTAAATGTGTCATTATTATGTAAAACATGCTGCATGTGAACACAGTATGTGAGGAAGTAAGGACGCTTTAGTGCATAATACAGATGTTTTCCTTATTAGTCTTGAGGATTTCTCCCAGAACAGCTTTTGAATGATCTTGTTATTATTTTATTTACATACTGTGCATATGTTATGGTAATTATTGCACTGTTGAGATCCATCACACGAGAAGCAGCTATTAGCTGTTATTATTGGATTAGTCAATCATCTTTACTGCTCGCTCTGATGAACGCATCACAGCCTTATGTATAAAATCAGGTGCATACACACACTGTACATTAATCCTGCTCTCTCTTTTTTCTATTTTTAATAGTGTGTGCATTTACACTTCCACCTTTCAACCAGAAGAGAAGAGAAAGTGACATGTGTCCACATGTCCTTCAGCAAGACAGCCAACCCCTTAACCCTTATAATTTACTCTGGATAAAAGCAGCGAGCACGAATGTAAAATGTACTGTGAAGCTAAATAGCTCTTCTCAACCACAAAACACTACCACAAATATCCCAAACCAGCAAAAGATAGGGAGGAATAGGCACGAACAACAGCTGTTTAATCGAACTAACTTCACATCTTTGTTCCTTGAACACCCAACTTCAAATATATGAATTAAATATAAAAAACAAAGAAAAGAAAGCCTCCGGAAATGTTCAAAAAGCAGCAGACATGTAATATCCTTTTCTTTTACTGTGACTCCTGAGCCCATCACAAAGCAGCAGCAGTGTCTTTTCCACTGCACGGGGTGCGTTTCAGATGGGTTTGAGTTGACAACGTGACAGCATTGATGTATGATGTCTGAACACACTGCAGCTGCACACCTTGGCCAGATTAGGGCCAAAGGATCCTTGCAGGCGCCTTCCATTTACATTCAAAACAGGAATGTGTTTTCACTTTCAGGTCCATTTACTTTGTTAGAAACCTTCATGATTAAAAAGACTTCCTACCAAGGGAATTTATTTGTGTGCTAGCACCCACCACATCTGCACGAGGCACCAGTTTATTACAGTGACTCTACAGACTCTACATTGTCACAATCTGATGTGAACCGTCTAAATGACGTATGGCTTTCTGTTTGGTGTGTTTTCTCTCTCCTCTCAGTATGAACCTTACATGAACTCAATGACCCCTAAATGCATCTTTCCTGATGTTCCATATATACTCGCTCGAACACTGCCCCCCTGTGGCCCAGCAGCACTACTGCGTGCTACAGACGAGCAGAGGACGAGTGAGACTGTCTTTTTAAAGAAACACACATACCAAAAATACTCAGCCCAGCAACAGTCTCCTTGTGCAGACTATATATGTTAACTCGTTCTGTGCCACAGCCGCAGAGGAGAATGAACAAGAGGCTGTGTGTGGGGGAACCATAGATCGGCTGGTACAGCAGTTGTCCCTGAATCATGTTGAACCTGGTGACATGTGAAAGTGTGCCCGGACAAGACATTAAGGCATGAAATCATTGAATCAGAACTATTAGAAACACTAGTATTACCATTACTTTAGTTAGTACTACACCTACATAGCACTTTTCTACCTTACTGGTTTTAGACTGCTGCCAATTCACCCATTCACACAGGCACACACAGTGATGGCAGAGCTGACCTGACACACAGTGGGGACGTTGGGGTTCAGTGTTATGAACAGTCAGGTATCGAACCACCGAACCTATAATTGGCAGGTGACTCTACTACCTACTGAATCTCACTGCCCACCAACCACCCACCACCCCCGGCTCTGTGCACACACACAGTGTTACCTTTTTTTACCTGATTACCACTAAAGCAGAACAGACAGAGCTGACTATAGAGAGAAATGAAAATGCTGAGTCACTGTTAGAAAGAACTCAGAAACAGAAATGCTAAATCAAAGTTGATATTAGTCAGTTATCAGTACTATTAGAAACACTAGTACTATTAGTCATAAAGTGTTTATACACAAAAAGAGGGGGAGGGACCCAGAGAGAGAGAAAGGCAGGGCGAGCGACACACACCTGCAGCGCGTTAATGTGTCTCTATGTAGAACATAACAGGAGGACAAGTCAGAAACTTCACCTGTGCATTGTATAATGCACAGAAACTGTGTTATCCAAAAACTAGTTCACTCATTTGTCCTTAACAAACACATGACATATTTGTATGTCGAGATATTGCATAAAATAAAGATGCAGTTGCCGTTTTAAAACAGGCTGCAGATGTGATTTGGAGAAAAAACTCATTGATTCATTCATTCATTGATTTGAATAGCAGTGAATACGTGAACTGACCAGCTCTCTCTGTCGTTTGTGTCACATCATTTAAAAACAGAGTCATGTGGAAAAGAGACCAGCATTTACTGAACCAGGACACATTTCTCTACTGTTAGTAAAAGTTACAGGGTGAGAGAACAAGAGAGGAAAACTGAGATAAAAGTAGAAGAAAGCTGAAGGGCAGAAGCTAGAGTGGTGATGTCACACGGAATACACACTAATGGAGAAGAATCAGAAATGTCCAAAACCTGATAAAAACTAAAACTGCTTAAATTCCAAAACTGTAGAAGCCAATAAAAAGCCAAATGGAGGAATAATAGCTTAATGTTGTGAGTCCTGTTTAAAGCTTGAATAGTGTCTGTAGCTTAAAGTATGCTGAAGTAGGTACAGCTAAAAGAGGACAAAGTTAGAAGATTCTTTCAATAGACCGCCATTTTAAAACATTGCTAAAAAACGCTAAATATTTCAAAAAGTATAAATATGACATATAACATTTCCAAATGGAAGCACACTTGTCCTAAGTAGGCCATTTTGATACCTGAATGATTTTAATAGCTGAAGGTATGCTGAAGAAAAACAGAGGGAATAACCAGAAAAGTAGGAGCCTGCTCAATAATCCAGGTAAGGAAATCCTAGAAGTTTGATTCTGTTCATCTGGACCAGGTTTTTAAGTAGAATCAGACTTGAAGGATCTCCACTGACTGAATCTGTCTCCATCTGGATTAAAGCCTGGATTATTTGAACACAGTGGGTTGTTCAGAGCTATGACACAATCACGCAGCTCACTAATCAAACCACGCTGATTTGTGTACTGGTAGAAAAGATTGATATGAATGTTTGTCATAAATAAGATTTGTATTTGCAACGCACACGTGTGTGCGTGTGAAGAATAGATTTGTGTTCGCACAGATCAGTGCTTCTCTTTCCACAGTGCTGGTCAGTCATGGTAATATTGTTGCTCTCCCCTGGCTGGAGTTTCTACAGTCAAAATGTGACAAAGGAATGACATTTTATCAACGGCTGTTTTCCAAAGGCTGCATATTGTAGCCTGAACTAACAATCTGAAACTGCAATAAAACAACAGTGTGAGACGGGATTAAATGTGTTTCTTTATTTGTGATAAAAAAAATAGGTATAAGTTCCTCCTTTACAAATATACCAGGAAAATGCAGCATGTCGTGCGCCGCCCCCTCGTTTGGGGTCGTGGTGTCACAAACATTTGGAAGGACGGAATCATACGAGGAGTCAAAGTACATGCACACTGGTAATGCAATTACAACCACCGCTGTTCTGTTGCAAACCAACCGGCTTCAGGTTCAGCTTGATGCATCTGCTCAACATTCTTTGAAGTTCCTATGGCTCAAAAAAACTGTGGATTTTATTTCAGGACTGACAATCGTTACCCCAAAGACATCGGCACCATTCAGCCAGAGACTGGAAAACTGTCATGAGAACACTGTGGTGTTGACATTTTGTTTTAGTAGAAGTCACTGAACTGTAGACCTAATATTCTGAAATCTCAAACCACATTCCTATATTTTGCTGGGACAGTATTTTTCTTAGCATGTCGAACCAACGGCTGAGCAATAAAATGTCTTGAAACTGTCGGGACACAGAAACATCGCTCTACAGCGCTACTGGTGATCAAACCTTTAACATCTCCTTTTATTCGATAATCGTGGAAGTGTTACAGGGTCATGTTGTCGATCTTTAGTAAGCACAATGGAAATGCATTGCTACAAATGGCTTAAAGCTTTCAAACTGCTCAACCGCTGTGGCAAGACAGAACAAGTTTAAAAATCTATTTTTAAAAAGTATGCTCTACAAATATTTTTTAACTAAGGAAAACAATTCAGTTTTTGTCGTTTGCCACAAGGACTCACTGTTCCTATGAGATACACTGAGTATTAACAAAACTAAATACTTAAAAGAAAGGTTCTTGGAGCAAATGTTTATGAGCTGTAATTGTATTACACAGTGCATGTAAATGTACAGAGAGAGTGTCATAGAGAAATGTTCCTTAAATAAATCATGAAAAAAGGCCTCAGAGTTAAATTGATATACATATAAATCATCCAAATTAAGATTTCACCATACGCATACACAAAACAGAGAAACAAAAAAACAAAGCCAACCACATAACTCAAGTCCCAGAGATATGCTACAATAGGTCACACATGGGCATGATTACAATACAAACATGTCAGGGTGCCATTCATTCCTATCAGGCAATCTGAGGTACATGCCCATTGCCAGGTTTGGCAGCAGAGAGAAAGCTCCACAAACATTTAGGCTCCGTCAGGAGGTTTAGAGCGAAGCAGCTTCTCGGCTCCCGTGTGCACGTCACCAAATGTACTCTGTCCCATTTAGAAAAGAAAAATTAGGGGTAAAAAATCTTCACACTACAACCAGACCAGTACATTCACTTTCGTGTGATGCCATCATACCAAGTGTTTCTTTTTTGCTCCGTATTTTAGTAGGTGAGCTGTTTTGTCTAAGTACAAACTGTCAGAATTGTGGACCTGGGCGGTCACACACATCAGGTCTCTGTGGCAGGCCAACTTCTGTTACGGTTTATGTAGCATACTGTTTAACATATGTAGGAAAGGTTACTTCCTCTTGAACCTGATCCTTTCCTGCTTTTGTTCCTTTACAACAGATAGTCAAACAACCCAGAAAGGACCTAAATGGAAGAGCAACAGCTTGGCCCGACAAGAACAAGAGGTCAGAGGTCACTGGTTCAGAGATGTCTTACAGCTTCATTCGTCCAATGAGGAGATACAGCTACGAGGACGGCTGGATGAAATGACAGGCACTCAGAAGAGCAACCTGGCCTCCCCTCATGCCTGCATCCCGGCTCACCTAATACTATCAACTGCAATGACAGAGGATGCTTGATACAGGAAGGAGCATCTAGGAGGGTGAACTAATGTAAGAGTCGAGTGCAAGAGTAAATACATGAGCAACAAAACACACGAATGACTGAGATGCTGAACCGCATAGAAGTCAGAGCAGTTCCGGTTTGATTTCTGAGCAGCTGGGAAGTCACCGTGGCCTCTTGCGCGTGACAAAGATGAGGACCCTGCGAATGGCAATGAGGCGGTCCTTGAGCGAGGTCATGGCCAGGATCGTGAGCTGGGCTCGATTCTCCAGCGGAAGGACAGCGAGCAGCCACCAGCACCAGGCCGGACCACTGGGACTGCTCTGTAGAAGAGAAAAGGACCTGTTAGTGCTGAAATCCGTTGATGCCTAATTAACACCGTCTAACCGGATAACATGCAGTTTAGCACAATCACCACTCTTTCAGCACATTTCTGAGCTCTGTAAAGCAGTGAGACCATTCTACAAAGATGTCGTCAGACCTGTGGGTCGGGGTCTTTGCTGGGAAGATTTCCGAAGTGGCTGAGTATCTGGCTCTTCATGTTGTCTTTCAGTGAAGTGAACCAGCTGTTGGCTTGCTCATACACAGAGTCAGTCAGCTTCAGAAGTTCCACCAGCTCCTCTCCCTCCACCTGGTCGGACAGAGAGAAATGTGTCAGAGCACAGATGGCTGAGGCTGCATGTTTCCCAATTATGGTCAATGTTTTTCTTTCCACTGCTTAGCTCACATGAATTACTGGGTTACTTCAACTCTATGTTATATGCTTGAAAAAGCCTGAAATGACATCCTCTGCGCCCACCTTCTTGTCTTCTAGGTAGTCAATCTTGGCGGTGTTATAACCATCTCTCTGGCTGTGACCAAGGACTTTAAACCGCGATACACCAATAGTGTCGACCACTGAACGACCATCGGGGAAGAACTTCACATCTCGCACCTGAAACAAAGGGTTTTCCTTCCATTTACACTGTTGTTTACGGCGTACAGTAGAGTAACATGAGAAAACCAGAGAGAGGGGAAAATATTAAGTGAGTGGTCAGCTCTAAAGACAAATACCCACCTGCAGCATGCAGCCATAGTCGGCGAAGCCTTTGAGCTCATCGGCTATGCACATGCCGAACTGTTTGGTACCCGTCTCCATGGATCGGCGAATCATGAGGCGATAGCGCGGCTCAAACACATGCAGCGGACAGGGGATGGTGGGGAAGGCCATTGTGCAAACAAAGATGGGCACTTCCTGGTTTAAACTACAACAGACAGTGGAACAGAAAACAGCTTAGAATTCAAGAATCTCTAGACCATTTAATGGGTGCGTTTACACGGGTGTAAAACTAACTTGGACAGCTCCGTCATCTCTTCCTCATGGATTTTTTTCCTCTCTGCTAGTTCATCTCCAAGGTAGCGTCGTATTACTTCCTCCATCAGCAGAGTCTTGTTGTAACCTCTGGTGGCCAGATACTGCAATAACATAACTGTTTGTAAGTATGTGGTTTATTTTATACAAATAGTCATGAAATTGATTCAGATTAAATTGAGCTATTAAATATTTGTCCCAGAAAATAGGAAGAAATCATCACTGAAACTTCAAATGGCTTTTTTTCCCCATTTGAAATCCAGAATTATTAATTAACTACATTTACAGAAAAAAACACAACACTGCAGAACCTTAAATTTCACCACTTGGAACAAGATGATGTTGGTAGTTGGATGTATAAACAACTTTTTTTTGTGCGTTTTTTTATTCTTCTGTGCTTTTTAAAATAATTTGATACACGCACACAATATTACGGAAACATATTAGAGCACTAACAACTCTGACAATGATGCGAGTGTTTTGTGAAAGGGCGAGGTGTAATTGCAAATTAGGCTAAAGACAATATGTGACTGTACCTCAGACAGGTTCTCCTTGCACAGGGGGCAGTTGGGGTTGTGGTCCAGGCAGCGCTCCAGACATCTGAGGCAGAAAGTGTGTCCGCAGGGAGTGGCCACGGGCTCATAGAATAATCTGGAGCACAAACGACCAGAAGCACACAGTAAAACTTATGTTTGTGCGTTCCTGTTGTCAAAACAGGCGACGCGTATGCGTGGTGCGTATGTGTTCGTGAGTTTTGGATTGTTGGACTGTGTGCAGTCACCTCATGCAGAGTGAACACTCCATGTCTCCACTGTCCATTAGCTCAGCAGGAAACGTCCTCCCTCCACACACAGCAGCTGTGTGAACGGCGCTGGTCCCATCTGCATGGAAAGGAAAAAAAACAGCACTCGTTTCTGTGAGTGTTCTCTTTTTCTATTTTGTACCAGCATCTCATCTGTGTCCACAAACTAAATAATTTAAATGTATACCTAACATAGGTCAAAGAAAATGGATGTTTAGTCCCTTCAGATAAAATCATACTCTGCATCAACTATGTGATGCTTTTGTATCCCTACATCGCTGAACTTACCAAGTCTGAGCACTTTGGAGGGGTGGGGAGGGTGGAAGGCTGACGGTTCGTCGCTGCCGTGTTTCCTCTTAAGGCCACTGGGTGGTGCTGGCAATGCAGACAGAACATCGGCCAGGCTCTTGGTGCTGCTCTCTCCTGCAGCAGGGTCCAATTTACTGGAAGTCAGACCAGAGGACGAGTTGTCCGCTGGGGCTTTTTTACTCAAATTTAACTCAGGGTCCTAGAAACACAGACAGACATATGTTGATGAGTTTGACAGCCACACATTACTTCACTGCATTTCTGTTACAAACGTAAGTACAAAAAACCGACATGTTATACTGAGAATCAACAGTGCAAACAAACACAGACCACGTGTGCGTCCAGTTTAAATGAAATGCAAAACCCTGAACACCGAAATCACAATATCATTTTCCTAGGGTCATGTTAACAATAATCCTTTTGATTACACAAAGGTCTAAGATGCCCCTCAACACAAGTTTTCTTTCAGGTCAACATGGACTTATAAAACTAATAATCATTATACAAGCAGGTGAAACGCAATCCTGACAAGTACACCCAGTAAGATGTTCCTTAGATAAGACTGCTTTGCTAATGATTTGTGTAACCAAGGTCACACGGGTGCCAAACAATGTTTTAATGTAATCACAACTTAATAAAATAACCTGACACGGCAGGATTTTATAGGAAACATACAATAGTTTAGGGTTAAGAAATATATAGTAGCATAGTATATAATATATAGTAAATGTAGAATGTCCTTTCACACAGATGTTTCCATTTGCCTCACTAAATAAAGTGTGTTTGTTTTTTGTGCAGTAACCTGTGTGGAGGAGCCAGGGCTCTGCGTCAGTGGACTCAGGGACCTAAGCAAAGCAGGGGGTTTGATGAGGCGGGTGGCCAAACTGCCTTGCAGAGGGTGCAGCGGCGTTGGCATGTCCTCGTTTTCAAACACGGATGAGAACAGCTCACTAAGGACCTGCATGACAAAGAAAGAAAAATCAGGCCACTGATTCATGTTCACAAACCACATGAGTAGATGAGCATATGTAAACTCAGGATTTTGTTTTCCCTCGTGTGTTCAGCCTGTAACTGGGCAATCTTTCTAGTATTGACAGTGAAAAGCTGTGAGACTCAATTAGAATTAGAGAAACAATTTCCATTACATTTCATAAAAGCAGACGCTTGATGAGTATGTTTTGTTTTTTTTTAAGTCAATCTTACCTTCTGAGCTTCCAGTTTGACTTTAGTCCAATCTGGTTTTAGTGCAACACACATTAAGTACTCCTGCAAGGCCTCATCATTCTGGCCTGCTTTACACAACGCTGTGGCTTTTAGACAGTGAGCCTGAAATAAATGAACAATTCATGGTCATTTCTATTCACTTTATATTAGTGGAAGAATTTTCTGTTCTGACTTTACTTTAACTAGTCTTACCTTGGTCCAGTGGGGTTTTAGCCTACAGAGGGAGTTGGCGTCCTGCACTGCCTGACAGAAGTTCCTCATCTCTATGTTCAATTCTGCCCGCTGAGATAGCAGTCTGCCTGAAGAGGGCGCTGTATACCAAAGGGAAAAAAGGACACCATCAGGTCAGTGCACAGACATGCTGGAAACACATCGGCCTTTCTAGGTCTCACAGAAGTAGGCCAGCAATGTAACATGCCGCATGAGACCAATTTCACGTGTAAGAATGCTACGTAACTTATAAAGCAACACTTACTGACTTCAGTCGTGTCAGGGCACACTTACAGAAGATCTAGTTTTGTTAAACAACAGGCACAGTATGAATACGTTACCAACCAGGTCTGAGAAAAAAAAAAACACACTTCCCTAATTGACACCACTACAGAACACAATATTGACATGTATGTTTAGCTCCGACTGCCATCGTTTTCTTTTTCAAAAGTCTAGAAATAACACTAATCAACTCCTGCTCCTACAGTGTTTGGGACCAAACTCTTTTTTAAAGTAATTATTTAGCTTTTATTTAACTCTGTAGTTTATGCGAAGACTGTTCTAAAGCCCTTTGTCAAGTCATTTTTAAAACCATTTTGCTAAAAAGTTGAACAGAAGATGTTCTGTTTGGCCCGAACTGAGTCAGCTGAGACCAAAAATCCTATAATCAAACTCCCAAGTTAGGTTAAATCTGCGTTAGCTTCTTCTTTTTCACTTAGTACAGACACAATTTTCTAATTCTTGTGCCGTCAATCCGAGTAATAAACGAATAAAAGAAGACTATGTTCCATAAAGGAGTTTTCTGTAAACAAGATGGTACAAGCATATGGTCATATAAAACAAATGAAGCCTCAGAAATAAGTTGAGTTCTAGATCAGAGGAAGTAGTTATAAATAGGAAGTGTATTTATAAGTCGGTATTTTCATATACAACCTTGTTAAACCACAGTTGCATTATATGACTACAGTGAAAGATGGAGCATTTCTCAGCAGTTCCAGGTTTCTCACCTGGGCCATGAGATAAGACATGGTATACACGTTGCCTCACAAATACAAGAGCAGCCTTATGATGAAAGAGGAATGTAGTTCCTCATACTAGTTGTGGTTAAACCGAGAAGAATTCATACGACAGACCCGTTTCAAAAGTTTTAATTGAAACCATCTATGGTGGTTGCGTTACCTCTCTCAGTACCTGGTGTCACACCTGTCCGTTTCTCTCCCACACGCACACACAGTTATACCACTCTCATTGAGTAAGTGCAGTGCATAAGATGTGGCACAGATAAGCATCAAAGGGGGGGAGCTTGCCAAAAGGCACAGGTTGGATAACAGCTGTATTTCTGCTGACATCATGAGCCCATTATGCTCATCCTGCATAATGGATACCAGAAGGCCTCCTTCTGCGTTTGTCTGAAAACAGTGAGTGGCAGTGGCAAAGCTGTGAATGGACTCTGTCCTCCTGCTGCCCAGAGCCCTTCGCTAGACAGAAGGCATGAATCAATATTGATCCCAGAAGAAAAACATCTGAAAATATGCTCCAAATCACAAAAAATGATTCCTGTAGGTCCTTTTCTTTTAGAATCAACATTTCTTTACACCTGAGGTAGTTAGCAGCGATAAATGCATTTTAATAATATCCTCTACTCTAACATGTTGAGTAGAGGTAGGAAGGAAGGTGACAAATTGACTTCCTTTGAGTATCCAAAGTGCCACATAAAACTTGCCCTGCCCCACAATTTATCAGACATACTTTACGTAATGTGCCAGAAGAACAGAACATCCAGTATTTTGGGTCATTTGTTATGTACGGAAACAACTGGTCATAGTGACAGCATAGGCATGAGTAACTGGGTTACACTAAAGCGTTGGTTTTTTTAAGTTCCGTGGTATATAAGACTTACTGAATGTTATTCAACAGCTTATGAAACACAACAAGTAAGGGGAGGAGTAAGGGGCGGAGGTCCAACCCCAACACAACTAAGGAGTACGTTCATGCAGTAGGTGATCTTTATGTAAGTAATGAAAATATGTTAAACCAAAGGTGAAGAAATAACAAATTTGAGTAACTAGGTGGGATATTATGTCCCTTTACGTACATAGACATCTACATCAAGGGCGGGAAGACTAAAGTACTAAACGATAAGTAGAAACAAATGCACATTATGATATGTCACTGGAAAGCAGAACACAGTACGTGTGATGCTTGTACTATGCAGGTCGTGAATCATGTAACACCTGGTCTCTGCGCAGTTTAGATGGGGAGCAGCGCCACCTATCGGTGACACTGGGACGCTAGATTGGGAAAATGTAGGTCACCGGTATGGAACTGTGTAATTTTGATTAAAAAACGAGTTACGTTTAACAAAGAAAGTCTTACCCAGATCCACTGCTGCATTGTACTTCTCCAAGGCATCCGAGAGGCTCTGTTTTTTCCACAAAACTTCTCCCTCGATCCAAAATTTCCTAGCTTTACTCTCTGCTGCAAACAGCTTATCCAACAGGCCACTAAGAACAACGTTTAACCTTCTGCCGTTGGGCAGTCCATCTTTTTTGTTCAACTTTTGTTTGCATTGTGTACAGTCTGTGACGGGCTCTTCCTCGATGCAGCGCTTGCAGAAAGTGTGTCCGCACTCCACTGTTGTGGGCTCATAAAGCAGACACTTGCAAAGGCGACAGGAAAACAAGTCCAGCGCTTCATCGTCTTCACACTCTCCATTACTTTCAAACCCATCCTCCCCTCCACGTCCTTTAAAGGTTCCGGGTAAACCCGACTCTTTCTCACGAAGAGCCCGGGCGATGGTTTCCACCAGATGATGAAGCTCCTCCGGGCGCAGTTTGCCAAGGCTGGCCGCTGTGCAGTACGAATCCAGCGCCTCGGATATGCGCCCCGCTCGGGCCAGAGAGTCGGCCTTCCTTAAGCACAAACCCCTGTCCGGATGCTGCAAGTCTGCAAGCTGGGAGCTATAGATCTCCACGGCCAGGTTAAAGTCCCCAGCTCGGTTGGCCTCCTCCGCCACCTCCAGCATTTCGGGGAAGATCCCCGCAGCTCCGGGGTTGGAGAGCGGGTGGACGAACACCTCGCTCTGGTGAGCCCTCAGTCCAGTCTCCATGTTCTCCAGATCAGATAGTTGAACAGCGAAGAGGTTCACTTGTGGTCTGACAGGAGCAGCCCGAACTCCCGATGTTGCTCAGAGATCATACTGCAGAAGTATTATTTACCATCTTGCTGTCAAACCCAACCCCCGAGCGTGCCCCGCCGCCACTGCTCGCCACTGAAAGTGCGTTATGACTGAAGCCGAGTCATATATAGACAGAATAGGACGTGTGTCTAACATTGTTGGTTCCAGAAGCAGCCAATTACGGCACACCCGAGAATAAAATCAGGCAGGATTATTGCCATTTCCCCGTCAACACCGGCTGTGGCTCGGGGGTAGAAGGTCGGTGTTATTTACCAACAAGCTCCGCTCGCCAGCAGAGAGGCGGTCCGATAACGTCTCTCGGCTACGAATGAAACTCTCCAGACGATCTCGCCTTTAAAAGAACATTGTCCTACAGTCCGTTTTATGTTTAATGGACTGTTTTGTCGATAAAACCCTTCTGAGCTTAGCAAGTAAGGTTAAGAAGCTTATTTTCAATTTGGACTATCGCCCGAACTCGTAGTTACGATACTGTATACACTCAACAAAACACACGTTCTGGGTTTAAAATAGTTAATAGTACACTGAAGTTAGGAATAAAGTAGATATATGTTAGCTACCGCCTCACAAGTCCGTCCTTTACCCAGTGAACCGCAGCTGATTAGCCTCTGTTTTTATATAAGAGTCCCCGGGAGCGCTGAAGCCGAAAGAGCTGCGTTAGCTAACGTTACAGTGAGTTAACTTGCTAGCTAACCCCGACTCGCCCGTCGAAGTCCAGAAACGAACTCTTCAAACGGATGCCCCCAAAGCCTGTATATATTTGAACAGATCCCGGTGTCATGTCGTTGTCTGAAAAAGTGAGAAAACAGTGTTGAAAATAAAGCAGCCACCGGGGTACTCCATCTTGGTAGCTATCCAAAAAGCTTCAGCAGCTTAGCTAAGGCTGTAGCTTCTCTGGCTTTCAGACACTTCTTCCAGGCTAGCGCAGGGCGTCACGTGACGCACGAGGCGCACTCCTATTGGCTCATTATGTGGCTCACTTATATAACGCGCTGGTGTTGTATAACCTTTCGCAGACAGTGGTAAATGACTGCTAGGCAGCTTCCCCGAAGTTTGTAGTTTGCACCCAGAACGACATTTCACTAATTGGGTCGCAAAGTATTCCTTGAGGTGATAGAAGAGTTATCCCCCCGTTCAGTGTTACTTAAATCCCCTTTTGACCCCCGTTTAACTCGTACTTCGGCTGCGGGATTCATTGTTTATGTAACGCTTTATATAAGCAGCGTCTCCGGTCTGGTTTTTGGGGACAGAAGTGCTGAAAGGATCATCATTATCATGTTTCAGACCAGCCAAACACCCCCAGAAAAAGGTGGCACCGTCAGACGACATTCATTTGCTCTAATGTCACATGATGTGATAAAGAAATTTGCTGTGACCCAGTTTAAGCACTGATGATCTTCACTGGACTAAAATGCAAGCACTTTCAATAAAATACTCTCTATTAGTATAAGTTAATGTCAATTTCTTTACTCAAATAATTAAGCGCATGTCTTTCATGAAACATTGTCACAGTTACAACTAATACACAGGCTTTACTTTTTGTGTTAAAGTGTTTGCTTGTAAATATTTTAATCTGCAACAATAAAGCAATATATTGTCTGCGTGTAGCATCTCCTACGAAAATACCTCTCTTCCAACAGTATCCCAACTTACAAAATTATGGAAGGTTGACATGAGCCTCTGTCACTAATTCCCCTGAAGTTTTATAAAAAAACATTGCTGTCCTGTCCTATCTATCCTGAACACACCCTGCAGGAAGTGTCTGTGTTGATGGGGTGTTGTGATAAAAAAGAAAGGTAGCTTTAACAAGATGAAGCTCTTGATAAGCTTTTGCATCGTGTGGTGATATAACCTGTGTGTAGACACATGTACCACCCATGCACAGATCAATGTAAATATGCAAACACACCTCATGTTTGATAGTTAGTTTGATAGTAGTGAGTGTTAAGGAATTATTTTTCCTGCTTATATGCAAGACTCAGATTGTTTCTACCACAGATTATAAAACAGGCTCAAGCGACCCACATTTTAAAGATTACATTTTTTTCGTGTTTTATAATTTCTTGACACAGTTCTCGTGTTTAAAATAGGAATGCTGGGACACGTCTTGTCAAAGCCTGTCAGGAAAGCATGTCAGACACGAGGTGACAATAATTAATCATTTTACTTCTATTGCACGACCAAGCTTAAGATTGCACCCACACATTAAAAAAAAAGATTCATCAGGATGTGATAGCAGTTCACGTGGACGAAAACCCGCTACATTTGAACATTTTAACTACTAATAACAAAAATAGAAAAACTAGCATCTGTCTTAAATTAAGGGTTTAATTAATCAGGTCAAAAGAACAATCCTATGCCACTGTCAAACAGTGGCATAGGATTCTCTGTTCTAACAACCCCTTTAATATCAGGTTAGACTTTCGGTTATATACAGCTGTATTGATTTTTTTCTTTCTTTCTGTTAAAATCATATAGGGATCAATTAAACACATGTCACTTTTGTTTATCTAATGTTCTAAATTAACAGATGTTCCAAGATTTGCAGTGTTTTAAGTCCAACTGTCTTCAAAGGCCTGGAAGGAGCCTATTAGTGAACCATTTGCCTGGTGGTCAATTCAACAATGTTAAAACAGACACCCAAAAAGAGTGACATGCCGTGTAGTCGAGGAGTAGAATTCAAAAATGTGAGACAACTATTAATTATTAGGTCCTTACTACTAATATTATCGCATCGTTTCCACTAGATGGAGATGTTGGCTGAGCGATGGAGATTTTGGGGCTGCATGAAGTGACTGTAAACGTATAGCCACCGCTTTATGTTTTAATCCCCATGTTAATCCCAGGAATCAGTCGGGCTATGACACGACTGCCAAAACAGCCAGTGTTGCATTTGTCTGAGTGAATGACCATAACAATCATATACACATAACCATCAAGCAATGCTGAGTGTCTGTGGTGTTTCACTGAGGCACACGGTATTTTCACAGTACACAATTCACCAATTCCAATGACCACTGGCCCCAGTTTCGGTAACTATGAATCAAAGACCAGATGGGTTGATGAGTTAACACGTCAAAGTGTACTTTACACTCAGAGTCTGACCTAATTTCGAGGTGTTAGGAAGGCCCAAACCAATTTATGTAGACAAGGTGCAGCTAGGTAACAAGTATTTATGTATTTCTTTTAATTATTATACTACTAAATACATATTAATGTATAATAATTACAACATAAAGTTTTGTACACTTTTGCTATATTCACTTAAATATCCAGTAATACTCTATACGGCCGCTTTCTGGATTTGTTGGTTGAGTTCAAGTAAAACGCAGCACGAGGGAGGTAATAAATGCTCTACAAGTGGGTAGGGCTGTCGTTATGTGATTAGCCAAACAGCAACACGTGAGCACTCGCTCTGCTGTTCTGGCTGATGGTCAGATGGCCAGCAGGTATTCTGCAGCCACTTATAAGAATCAGGTGAGTCTCAATAGTTTTCTTAAGACACTGTAATCCAGGATTTTTAATGCTTCATTGTACTCATTGTACTCCTCACAGTGACATACAGAACATGCTGGGCACAGAGAGAAGCAGCAACTCAAGAGACGGAACAACAAGAAGTCCGTAACATTTTAATGGAAACTATCACGTTAAGTATATTCATGTGAATACACATGGTCCAGTTGTGTACAATAATCTTCCAAGCCGCCACAGATATCTGATCCTCTCTCTCTCAGCGTCATTTGCGTGACAATGAAATGTCTCTTCCGTGTCTTCACAGAGAGTTTCTTTTTTAGAACTGGTTCGATTGCAACAGTGATTAGACTCATCTCATGGCTACTGAACCACGAGCACTGAATGTTCCTCTTCTGCCAATCATATCAAATATCACAAACAGTTGTGTAACTGAAACACATTGCCTCCTATCGTCTACTCCTGCCAAATGCACCAGCACATGGCTCCAAAGCCAATCAATGAAAACACATGCATCACGGCTGCTGGGCGTCTGACCATTCAGAGCACACACACACACACACACACACACACACACACACACACGTACAGCACCACCTGTCCTCTCACTCTAGTATGTGCTTGAAATGAGTGTGTGGAGTCAGTGGGAGTAGATAATAAGAGCTGTAGCAGTGACACGTGAATGCTCCTCCAGCTGGCACTCACACATGGAACGAAAAGGGAAGCAGAGAAGGGGATTGTTGCTATGGCGCCCGTGCCCATTGCATTTATCCCCATTCTCACTATATGGACACGCACGCACGCACGTACACACACACGCACAAGGAAAGGTAATAAAAATACAATTTCCTCATTCAGTTTTCTTTCTGTCACCGTTGAACAATGACATTAAAAAGCGGGACACTGCACTGACGCCGTCCCATTTCCTTTTGTTTAATTGAAAAGGTTGTCTTTCCACTTTAATCGCAACAGTCCAGCTCTGAGGTGCTAAAGAGGTTATTTCGTTTTCTAAAATGTCTTTCTTTTTACATCCGAATGGGCCATGACATATAGCAGTTATAAAACAAATTTCAGCACTATAGGCAGATACAACATTTAATGAACACAGTGAACTAGAGCTGGACCTGCAATTGTTTTACATTTAGTAGATGTGACAGATACTACCATTTTTTTGATTGGTGTCCCTACTTTGATTTTTACTAGTAATTAGGTACCAGTCATTCAGCCAACAGCTGACACACTTTAAACACTGTGCAAGCAGCTGAATGTACCACAAGATGGCGCTGTCTGGAAACAGACACACAACAGTTTAGTCACATGAATTAAAGCTGTCTGTTAAAAAAATGCCTATACATGTAATTTGTGTAATATTTTTTAAGATGTGAATTTTATTTTTGCCCAATCCTATTTAAAATTTGCAGAGGTCCTTTTTTGATTATTTCATTTAATCTAGTCTCAAATTTATAATAATGTATATCCAGTAGTATTTAGGAATGGGTTACTACTGAGATAGCTCTGTTTGTCAAATAAATCTATAATAAAAGTACTGGTAGCACAATAAAAGTTTAAAATGTTCCTGTTGTCCCATTTAGCAGTGGATCGTTTAATCACTCTTTCAGCTCTCATGCCAGTAGAAGTTATACAGTAACACTTGTGGTCTGTTATTGTTCAACGGGGATGGCTGACAAATCAGTTTCTCTGAGTCCCACAACACTGCTGACCTTCATTCTCGTTAGTCTCGTCAGTGTTGTCAGCAATTAGGCTGTAAAGATCGACTTTGCTCTGGCGTGCGATGACTCACTGCGTGACTGTGTACCTTAATAGAACACAGTCATGAAAACCACCGATATGAGGTGATCAGATGCTTACATGTGCGGCTGTGTGGGCAGTAAAAGCCGTTAAAGCCGTATCAGACGTGACTGGAGTGGATACCCGAGAACACTGGGGACACACTTCCACTCTCTACACCCCTTTTGGTGGATATATGCACCCATGCAGCCTAGCGCACCTACGTCACACATATAAACGTCCTGTAGAAATGAATCACAGTTTCTTCACCAAATCCTGCTCTACAAACCTGCGTTCTACAAACGTTTGCATCTGACACACAGTCCTAGTCTTAGTTCTTTCCACAATAAAGGCCAGTAAGTGTTCCAGGTTTCCACATAACACGTGTCTAAGTTGCTTGCTGGACTTGTAATCGGCTTCTAAATGTCATGTCACAAAACGGTTCTGGTACATGCTCATTTTAAACAGTTCAAAACGCCGTTCAGCATGAAACTGGTGCTTCATTCTGCACAGCAAAGCTCAAACCTAAACACAGTACCAACAAACGAAAGACTTTAACTGCTTTAAAGCCACTCACTGATTTTAAGTAGGAATGACACACCCCACAGAATTTACACAAAATAACTTGAGAACAACAGAGTGAAGAACTGCATGACCACAAGAGGTCACAGGTAAACAAGTTAGTTTGAGAGTTAGATGAAAAGGCCTCGGCTGTCGCTTCCTGGCTGACGACAGAGTGAGAACGAAGTTTTCTCGTTGACCTTTGAATCGCTACAGGTGATTTCTCACCAGTCCTCTGTGTCTGCCAGCGGCTCCCACTCCTCGTCGCCTGAAACAAAGTGAGATCAATTAGAGCAGATGTGATCCCTGCTGGTGATGGGAACTCTACAAGAGGCCATAGAATAAACTCTCTGTGATAGAGTCAACTCCTGGGTGGAGTGTGGAAGACACCTTTCAGGTCCAATAAAAAGGGGCGGCTAGTTCATTAAACATGACACACTCTCCTCTCTCTGATGTTCATGAGTATACAGTAAGCGTGAGAACAAGCCTTGCTGTCAGCACAGTTACGTTTTAGATTTCTAAACATCTTTTCCCCCATAAACCCGGAGGAAATCACTCTGTTTAGTTATGAACCTGGTGTTTTTTTTTTAGTTGTCATTCCATTTCTTGATGAGGCTGTTCAGAATCGCTACCGTGCTCTGGTCCTATCAGCTGTGGTGTTAGTGTTGATCAGTCTTGCCTGTTCAGAAATGTGTTGAGGGCCAGAAAAGGACAAAAACATGGAAGCCACAGGACACACGAGCTACTCAGACCCAACTACTGTATGATTAAAGCACAGGAAAAATTTGTATTTGCGGTTTCCTCCAAATAAATCCCTTCAAGTCTTTGAATGCCGAACCATGTCCAATCTACCTACCTAGTACTTAACTGGACAACGTGATGCATGATTGCAACATTCATTCCATACATTAACCTATCTCCCCTTTTCAAAAACGACTGATTTCACGACAGATCTCCAAAATCACTCTTGTTCAGAGCATCCTCCGTGGTTCGGCTGATTTGGTGTCCGTGTTGAGGGAAGGGAAGGGCTGTTGTTGAAGCTGTGAGAAAGGTGCGCCATCGCATCTAGAACGTGTTCGTGTGCTGGTAACTTTTACTGCTCATCTAAGCAGCCTCTGACGATGTGTGCAAATCACGCAGCAGGTTGGACGACGGCTTTGTCACTGTTTTCATCTAACAAGTCTGTCAAACACCTTGTGTCTTGAAAGGCTCATGGAGTGAATAGAAAACCAGTGCGTGGATCCAAATTGTTTGTGTGAAAATGTACAGTTGAAGTCCTTTTGTACAATACTACTCAACTCAACAACGATCGCAGGCAATAGAAAGCAATAGATCTTTGGGGGTAACTGCTTATTTCTTTGCATATTGATGCTGTAAACAGATGAACGGCAATGCTGTCATTATATTTATACTTCAACTTTCAGGTGTATTTACTTCTGTGATTGCAGATTTTTGTGTTTTTTGTGATAACTTGGCTCAGCGCATTCAGATTCTACACCAGCAACACTTCACTTCTGTGCCACAATGAAACTCAGCAATCATAACGATCTTTTTTCAGAATGCTTGTGAAGGGTTGTTTCACTACTGTACATCTACGCACATTTCAACAAATACAGCGTCGACCGGCTTCAGAAAAAAGGAAAAACACAGCTGTGAAATGTGCTCGAAACGGAAAGAATTACCATAAACTTACAGTGCAGCGATTTTTAAAAGGGGAATCACATTAAGATTGTTAAGATCTGTCTACATCCTCTCTACAGGCTGAGCAACATATTTTCTTAAATTGGACTGAACGTGTTTGCAGTGCTAAAGCTCAGACTAATTGGCGTTCAGTTAGTTCATTTTGTGTTTCTGTGTGGTTGTCTGAGTGTTTGTGTGAGTGGGGGTGGGGGGGTGGATGCAAGATGCGTGTTGCACAAATGCTAAGTGCACAAATTGTGTTGGTGCTTTAGGTGCAACTGAAACTGCATTAGTGAAGATACAATATTTATCTCTACGATCACCCTCTACTAATGTACGAATACTGAGTATAACGTATTTTCAAAAAGGACAGAATAAGGCCAGAAATATTTTCTTATCTATATCGTGGAATCTCGATCTAGGAGTGTTTGTATGATACAGGTTGTAGGAAGGTAAACACATGCAATATACTGAGAATCAGCACAAAGATTATTCACTAACATTTAGTTTCATAACACGAATCTTAGCTACGCTTTTGTCAACTTTGTGATTCTCATCTCTGTTTTATTCCGGCCCACAAACACGAATGACATTATATTTAACATGGGAAATCATCCAACTCATTTCACATGTCTCATTGTGTTTCCTATTGTGTTTTTCTTTCTTCCAGCTGTTGAGCTGTTGCACACACATTACGTTTGTCTCTCCCGTCTCATTTACACCCCCCTCCTCCGACGGAGAAGGGTTGTGCTGTCCTCTGACTCACGCTGACTGAGCTGCGTTGGTCACTGTGTGATAATGGAGCGCATCTGTCTCTCACCACATATTGGGCTCCACTGCTGAAGCCCAAACTGTGGTGGAGTGAGACGCATGCAGAGACACACAAGCAAACAGGTTTACATCCTGTGATGTGATCAACTGCACATTCGCCTCTGTCTCTTGCTAAAGGAGAATAATTGGCTTCTTTTAATTTAGTTTTAAATTAGATGCAGACATTAAACATCTGCTGCTTTGTTGCATGAGAGCAGATTTATGTGAAGCGCACTGATATTTATTACATGTTTTGTGTTACTAAAACACTAATTTCAACAAAGCTCAGCTGTGTATGTGAGCGCCCAACATGTCTGTCAGAGGCAGAGAAAATGGCAATTTTGAAGCTGGTCTGATTAAGTACATGCTGCTGCCGCACGTTTCCCAACAAAAAACGTAATTTGATCACAAATCGTGCTCATCAAAATGTTTTGGGCATTGTTCTTTTTGAATTGTGTGAGTTTTAAATTCCCAGAGCAGCACTTGAGCTGCATCGACCTGGTGACTGGGTCATTTTAAACGGTGAGGTTTGCAGGCAGGGCAAGCTGAGTTATGGGGTTAATAAGGGGAAGAGCATTGATGTGCCTCAACAACAAAGTGATGTGACTTGCTCATTAATGCCACAGCTTGATAAAGAGCCCAACAGAAGAAAACAATGAAAAATCAGGAATCCTTTTTCTGGTAAAAGTCAAGTCTGGAGAAGAACTGGTCTCTTTTCTGGAACCTGCAGAAGAAACGAAAAGACTTTAATTTCCATCCTGATTATGGCACTTGTAAAAATGGGTAATGAGTAATGTTACGGTCACTGCTGCCACTTTATTGTAATTTGTACACTTAAAGAATATTTTCAGCTTGTATTTTGGTGACTTGGGCCCAGCAGAGAAACCACAATCTGTATTCTTGTTACGTTGGTGACGTGATGTAAAATACTGTATTTCCTTGCACAGTCACACGCAATGAGATGCTAAAGTTGCATTTAAGGAGAACGGAGAAAAATAGAAACAGCAATCAGCGACTATCCAACATGAGAACACGTGAAAAACCACACACACAATGCTGGTGTCAATCAGTTCAGAAAGATTTTCTGGAAACCACAAGACTGGAAGATAAATTCCCATCATCCTCAATTGCTGTAGAGTGTGTTCCACATGTAGCAGCTCTTCAGACACAGCACGTGACAACGTCAACGTCCTCAGAGAGATGCAGGCATAGCTGGGAAGCTAATGTCCAGTTTCGATTGTATCGTGAGCTTTATTGCTCTGAGACACAACGGTGTTACAGTTATACATCAAGCTACAGTATGAGTAAGAGAAAGGGAGGAACAAGAAGTGTTCGGCATCCACATTGTCTGTAAGACACGGCTGAGGGATCTAAATGAACATCATATGTGATATGTTAATAATCTGATCCAAAGGTAACACACAGGAATAAGGAAATCCACCAAACACCTTTGTTAGGAATCTCCTTGGCAAAAGAGAGAAAAGAAATGTCAGGTGTTTGCAAATAGTTGGACACACTGGAATTCTTCCTGGTGAGGATATTAATCTGATTTAATGGCAGTTTAAAACCACAAATATTAACCTCACACTGGGTCATGTAGAGAACATGATCTTCAAATGCACTGCACACTGAAAAGAGTCAGGGGTCAGCAGTGATTGAGTTTATTGCTTTTTAGCTTCCCTGACTGGGAATTTGGTCTGACTGGCAGTCAGCTGGCTGGGCCCTCTTAGTTTATGGGTATGACCAGTTCATATGTATTTCTTACCCACTGTCATGCACAGTGAAACACAACCAGCGATGTAACCAGTGATCCTAACAATCTTTTTCACAGAAAGTGTTTGTAGAGCTGATTCTCTTTTATTCTGAATTTTCTAAAATCAAATGTTTTTTCTAGGAAGAAAAAAAGCCAAGAGGTGGGAGAATAGATGCTGATACATCTTATTTATCATGCCTGTAGCCCAGTTTCATCCTGTCTGTCAGTCTCTTTGGTTCAACACTTCTGGAAGACTTAAAGCAATGTTAACATTATTGTTTTCATATAAAATAAATATGGTTCATATAAAATCAACACAACTCAGCAGCACACAGGAAATAAATCTAGTTGCATTATAAAACCATAGGGTATAAAAAAGACTCTAAACACAGGAAATCACTCTCATATACGATGTGCAAATAATCAGACCTACATAAGTCATGTCATATAGTCATTTGGAGCTGATTACCATCAATATGTCATGTATCACGTTAGTGCTCAGATCTTCACCTAACAATAATGCTATGAAATTACTTTTTATTTTTATTTACAGGGTTTGAGCAGATTGACGCCAGAAGTTACAAATATAAAAACATTAAACTGTAGAGTATGTTGTACTCAGCTCACACAAAGCACAAACCACAACCTGTGCTCAGTCTGGGGTGCTCAGGGGACACAGGGGTTCTGGTCTGGCCAGAAGGAAGATGGAATGAAGGACTTTTAGGAAAGCAGGAGGAGAAAAGGTCCCTGTGAAAACCCTGCTGATCAATCTCACACAATTAACTGAAGGTATTAAAAACTTGACTGTGGCAAGTGAGAAAAGAGGATGAGAATACTGTATTGTTTGCTTTAGTTGTCATTTCCACTAGATATTCTGCTACAGTTTCCCGAAAGCTTGCAAAAAAACCCAAACACATACAATCTGACAGAGAACAAACATCCCCAAGAGCACAAAGAGGCTGAGTTTTCTTTGCCATAGCTCAGCAGCACATGACAAAACATTTACATCTAGGAGGACACACCACAAATGTCTTCATTATTCTTTCAGCGCAGAAGAGAATCTCATTATACGCATACAACAGTCATCAGTGTCATTCATATACATCATCATCATCATCATGCAGCAGACACACAGTCAGACATGCAGCTCCTTTCCATAAAGATATGTTATGGTCACATTGTCCAGTAGAAAATCAACAGAGATGAGTACAAGAGGAGATGAGGATCATCTTTCATCATCAAATAAGAAGTAATAAATTATAAAAGAAAACATTAAACTCAGGCTCCAGACTAAATGACGCAAAAGATGCCTTTTATCTTCTGACCTTTGCTTCGTTTCTGCCTCACACACACGTGGGGTTTTAATGAGACAATATCAGTGTCATGTTGGGGTTTTATACATGATCACCACAAACCTTTTTTAGCGGTTGAGGTATTCCCAGAAAACTCTCCGTGCGTTTCTGCGCATGGGGGTGGAGGGTGCTTGGATTTGCGCAAGCGGCTGTGCTGATGACCGGGAAGGTGTGATTGGTCACCTTTGCGTACGAAGGAGATGCCAGTCAGCCCCGCAAATGTGTGTGCTTTTAAAGTGCAGAAGGCACAGTGTGCAGACCACTCAGTTTTTTGGTGACCGTGACCAATCATCCGAGCCGAAACCGGACCGAGCTGCGCGGTGCGCACAAGACTCTCCAAAAAGCGCGCACATCCAGAGTGGAAGAGGACAAAAGAAACCGAGATATGACTCCACCTGCGGTGCGACAACTTTTTCTTTTCTTTTTATTGTGGTTTCTTGGATGCTGGAGCACAACAGGTGGGTGGAATCTAAATGAATGTTTTTAATCGCGCTGAAAAATCAATGGTTTGAACATTAATGAAGAAAAACGTAAGTTTTACGATGATGTGGTCAAAAATGACTAAATGACTAAATGAATATTCAAATATTAATCTATGACAAACAAGAAAACATTGCAAACTTTGCATTGGGATTCGTTGAGAAGAGCTGATGCTGAGAGAAAGTGATTGCTAAGATGTTTGTGGTGACCATGAAACGCTGTTTGATGATGATGTAAACTGATTATACAGAAATGTAAAGGCAGTATATTTGTTCTTTTTAGCTCTTAGATGGAAACACATTTTACAAATGGATGATATTTCATTTAGCTTCATTAAACTAGTTGCTTTTCTGGTTTTCATCAAACCATTTGACCTGTATATGAAAAAGTAAATAAGCACTAATTGATTATTTACAAAAAGTGGTTCTCCTCCATAATGGGCTCAAACCATTATCTCCGGACACTTCTGAATTATTCTGGACTTGAAGCCGTTATTTTTTAGTGTGAATGTATGTCGCATGACTCTGACTTAAGCTACTGTCTCTGTGTTATGTTTATGTAAAAAAAGAAGACTACAGCTCTAGAGACGTTATGAGACCACTGCATGAAAGCTGTGATTGCAAGTCAGAGAAATTCCACCAAATATTGATTTCTGAGTTAAGTTAAAACATTAGTAATATATTGTATAAAAATGAATATGAACTTGTTTTGGTTTGGTTTTCCTGCATTACTCAAAGTCTGAAAACACTGGACCTTTTTCATTTTCTTCAAATAAATTCTCTAAATGACACTATTTGAGTTTTTTTTTTGTTAGTAGTTATACCAGAATAAAACAACAATGTTAATTTTACCAACAAAATAAGAGAAACTGATTATTCGGGTCTGTTATCTGTATACTGTTTATTACACCTGTTAACTCTGAACTGAATATTTTTTGTTCAGATGCGAGTCCTTATGATCAGTGGGAAGATGGCGTAACGTTTAAAAGGGTAGGAAATGATCCTTTCATTTACCAGAATATTCACCCACACTTTGATCTTTCCTACAGCGTAACTGCTTGGCTGTTATTTGACCGAGGGTGTTCCCCTCTTCTTTTAAACCAATCAAATTCTGCCACCTGTCTCGTTGCTTTCTCTCTCTCTCTCTCTCTCCCTGCTGTCATTTCAGCGTCGGATCAACTCACCCCTACGCCACTCGAACCCTGTTTTGATCAGATCCAGACTGAGATACTGTGTTAACTACTGAGTGTATGTGTCTGCAGGTGCGAGGCATCCAAAGTGATGATCTGAGTGGCGTTTTGTGGCGAGACCAGAATGAGGTAGGTGAAAAGAACATAATACTATAAAATACACTTCTCAGGCATCACAGTGATATCATGATATAATACTGTAAATACAAGACCATGATGCATGGAGATTGCTCACTCTATGACTCATCTGCATGTTCCAGTTTCAAGACATGAGGTGTACAACATTTCCCATCATCCCCTACTGTTAATAGTCAATACAGTGATGCTGAAAACACTGGTTGATGTTCACATTATGAGAGACAGAAAGCTGGAGGGACAGCGTGTGGCCTCCACTCTCCCTGTGGTGTAGTGTATGATGGTGTGATGTGTGGGAGGCTGTCAACACAACTGAAACCCTGGGGTTACCTAAAAGTAATGATGTAACCTTTGACGTGAGGAGCGTAACACGCCTATGCTGAAGTAACAGTTGTGCAGCGAAATACTCCAGAAAGTTGGTTTGTTCCTTTACATTAATCTGAAATTGTCTTTCTGCACAGGAGCAAGTCCAGAACGTTTTCAAAAGAGTAAGTTCTTCCGCACAGTTGTGTCGATTCTTTATTTTTCATGAGTGACTCTGGAATTTCCTCCTCTTTTCAGTTCCTGTTTCATTACTCCAAAGCACGAAACTCTGTCGGAGCCGTGCAGAAAGAGGTGAGGAACAAAGTAGTGGTGTCATCTTCATCCCGTCTTAAAATGTTCGTGGTTACTGACGCACCAGCTTTAGTGGCAACAGAAAAAACGGATCATGAAGCATCTGTTGGAAACCGACAAGCTGAATTATAAATTTAAAATTTATAGTTTACTTTTATACTGATGTGCACAATTTCAAAAAAACATTTGTGAGTGTCTGCGGTCAAAAAACAATGAACTGGCTTATATGACTTAAACATTGTTTTAAATAGGGAAAACGTAACGTATGGAATTCTTCTCTTTCCTCCTCCAGTCTCATTCAGTTCACCCTCTGATGCAGCTTTCACCCAAACTCTCCCAGAGACGAAAGAAGAAGGTGCTTCTCTTGGTGAGGAAGATACAGCGTTAACGCCTAATAAGGATGGCTTACTTACACATTTCATGTCTTTCATTGAATCCCAAAGGTGGAGTGTAAAATGTGCCGTTTAGAAAAGGCCAGAGAGAAAGGATGTCAGCGTAAGACGCAGAACATTTCTTTTCCCTCTATGAGGACTTAACCTTTTCAGGAGGTTTTCTAGTCCGGTTGTAAAGTAATCGAACAGTGATTAACAACATAAATCTGATTCCATTATATCACTGATGAGGTTCCATTTACTGATGACGATTTTTCCCTTTCTCGGTCTCGCTAACGACACAGAAGATTCGTGGGCTGCCTGAGGGGATGTTGTAAAAGAAAAGCTAGAAAACAAACAAAAAGAAAACGGATACGACAAAAGAAGAGCAGCGGTCAGCTCTGTCTGACGGAGCAACATGTCTGTCCAGACCAAAACTGTATTATTACTTATTGTATAGATGGATATAATAGAACCACACTGCCATGGCCGCCGTGCGTCCTCCTGCTTCCAAATGTCAACCTGTGTAAGTGAATGTCATTTTTTCCTGAGGCCAAAGCTGTCATGTTGCACAGTTACACATACAAAGGACGTCACAAAATACGAAGTGAGTTATTAAAGCCGACTGTGACACAGATTCTGAAACACCTACAAAAAGAAAACTTGGCAACAGTTATTGTGGCAAAGAGTTGAACTCACGTTTAATTTAATAGATCCAAATGTACATGTACATTTTATGATAAAATTGTTAAGAATAAAAAAAAAATTTTATTGTCGCTGATGCAGTTTTATGTTTCCTCAAATTACAAACGTTTGTGCTGTGCCACCTTCCCATAGATGTGTTCAGACATGTTTGTCACGGGTTTGCCCATCTCCAGCCAAACGTCCCGTTAAAGTGGCCTTAAGCAGCAGTGAGCTCAGTACAAGCACCACCTACACGGTTGAAATATCAAATGTACTTGCTGTAATAGCAGACGTCATCCCTACATGACCTATAATCATCACATGCTTCGAGGTCCTCTGAACATTTCCAGCGTAGTGGCCTTTCTGGTCTGGAACAAACATTTTTTTTAGTCGTCCTCATCCTCAGAGTCACTGTCCTTTCGCGTAGGAAGGGAACATCTGATGGATGACATTAACTTGTCTTCAATTTGTTTCTTGGGGTTTTCCTCCAGATCTGTCTTCACCGCCCCGCTCTCTGATAATCTCCACTCCAGCTCTGGGAGACACAGACAGGCCAAGTCAATCATACCAAGGATTTAATAAACAACATGCAGCGTAAAAACATTTTAACTGAGCTTGTTTCTTCATACCTTCAACTTTGAGGTTCATGCCACCAAAGACCAGCGGACCAATAAACTGCGCCTTCATCTCCCCCTCAAAATAGACAAAGATGGTGGGCAAGTTGCGGTCGGGGTAGTTGGGGATGCAGGTGGTGGAGATGGATTTGAGGAACTTCGTCTGAGGGAACTTCCTCGCCAGTGTGCTCAGGTGCTGGTTGAGGAGGGTACACAGAGGGATGCTGGGAGACGACATGAGCAGAGGCAAAACATGGACAGACGTGTTAGTGCTGCGTCTGTTTGTGTCGTATGGGTCGGAGGAAAATACTCAAAAACAAAACATTTCCAATTGAAAGGAAAGAGTGAACGTTTTCATTTGTAGGACCTACCCCTGTTTGTAGAGATGCAGCACCACCCAGATGCCGTCTCCGGCCTTGTTGACCTCCTTAACGTAGTCTTGCCCCGAGATTTCCACCACCTCCCCGAAAACATTCTTTGCCTGAGTGGCTTTCCACTCTGCAAGACGCTGCTGTCTGCAAGAGACACGCCTCACATCAGCACAATGACAGACTGAACGGAAAGTCTGAATCCACAGAGACAGTCTGGGTTATATAAAATACTTACCCCTACCTTCATATTTTCACTCACCTGTACATCTCAATGGCTGCCTCGTCATCTTCTCCAAACTCATCTTCATTCTCCTCCAGCTCTTCCAGTGTCATGCTCTCGTACGTTTTAACTGTTCAGAAAAAAAGCAAACAGTGGCCGCAGCTCTGAAAACAGCATCTATTAAAACTGGAAACTGACTTGGTGTTGATGCTCTGTGATGCAGACACGTGCATATTCAACATTAAGCAACAAATAAACACTGATTTTTGTGCCCAACCATGTCTCTTACCGACAGATTGTTGTTGGAGAGCCAGTTCCTCCTCTTCCTCATCTTTAGGTACCTCTTTGGGAGGAAGAATGCCCTTCTTCCTTAGGATATCATTCCACTCTGTGTCTTCATTTGGGTCCTGGAGGGAAAACAAATGTTAGGGATGTAGGCCCAGACATAAAACTGGGAAAAAGGGATAAAGAGGAAAAGGCAAACATAGAGGTGTGTCTAAAACTCCTGTAGGGCATGGAAGATGTGCAGTTAGGTGCTCCAGCCAAACTGAGTGGACGGATGAGTAAATGGTCACATAATTACAGCTGTACAACCTTCAGCCCAAAATACTAGATCCCATCAGACCGGAACCAAAACACAGATTCAAACATTTGTTTCTCTCTGTTTTCAGACTTTAACAATTAAGTTAGTCTTAAACATTTGGCACATAAGAGGTGATACAGAGGTACAGTTGACACAGAGGCCACCTCCAACAGTAGTTTACTAAAGTCGGTTGGATTATTCAGTTTCCTCTTGTACATATCACCTTACGTATACTCATAACTTTTACCTGTACATGTGTAATGACAAGAAAGTTGAATCGAATCTAATCTAATACGTCCATTAGCATTAAATTCCCCATAACTTTTTAACTCTACAGAGACAATTCGTTTTATCTCGTACTAGCTAGTTTAAAGTAATCGTTTTGGTTTGTTTTTAACTGGTTTGAGGAGCTAAGCTTAACTTGCTTATATTAGATCCAACATTTGAACTGTGAAGACGCCCAACCACACTACTAATGTTAGCGAAGCTTCAGGGCTCTGATCTGAAATCATCTCAACTCACTACACTTTAAATACGACATTAAAAGAAGTTAAATGTTACAATACAGCGTTTAATAACTTCACTAACCTGCATTTTCTCAGACAAAAGTCTCCTCTGAAATCACACCACCGCTCCCGTCCCAGACCCGGAAACAGAAGGACCGCACACGGACCGATTCCGGCAGAAAACATAAGGTAAGACCGCCTAGAAATATTACAAAATAAGTAGAATGATTAAAAAAATCTGCTCTTTGTATGGGTATTTTTCTAGTTTAAAACATGTTATGTGGTTATGTTTTAAATGAGTCAACAGATAGGTCATCCGTTTTTTTAAAGGCGAGGAACAGACGCTTGTGAACGGGACAATAATAAAAGTAACACCAACTTCCTTCGAGGCTCAATTTGACCATATAAGGAGCGGGAGCTCAGCATTCCATTTGTGGCTGCAGAGAGAGGCCAAACAGGTGCTGTCGCACACACACACATACACACACACACACACACACACACACACACACACACACACACATACACACACACACACACACACACACACTCCTCATGCCAGTCTTTCTATAGCACTGTACAGTGCAGACACACATAGCCTCAATGGGGGATGAGAATCACGTGTAAAACACACATTCAAGCTGAACAATATCAATGAATCAACAGATGCCAATTTGTAAAAATTCTGTTAAATAGTTAATGGTACCAGTTTCTCATTATGTAAATATAAATGCTAATGTGAACGTTTTGTGTCATAGTCTGGGTTTTTAACTGTTGGTGAGAAGTAAAATCATTTGTATGAGGTGAGCTGGACTCTTTGGAATGATGACATACATTTTTTAAACGTTTTATTCACTGAACAATCACTCAAAACTAATCAAACATAACTGTAAGATGCAGTAGTAATATAAATTACTGGATTTAGTTTTTGCATGTGACATGTGTGCAGATAAGTTCAGCAGAAAGCTACGCCACGCGCCCCTCCAGACTGTCTAGTTCCCATGAACTGCAAGTGCCATATGACTCCAATAAGGCTGCTGCTTCCTCCTCTTACCATTCACCTAAAGAGGTGCTATATACGCCACCCATAGTTCAGACCCCTTTGCTCCATTCATATTTTATGTGGTCTTTAAATCAGATTTGGGTACAGTGATTTGGCACAATCACTAGTCAGTACCATACATTATGGGAACTTTGAGACACCAGGGCAACTACAGAATGCAGAGAGGGCACATTTTTAGGGTTAACATTGTCGTGCAAACTACAGGCTTGTGATATGTGATACACCAAAGGTTTGAACAAAAATCTAATAAGGGATTACTTTTAATTGGTCTGGTAGCTCAATGGGTTAAGCGTCAGACTGGGATGCAGAAGGTTGTGGGTTCGAACCCCGTCTGACTCCTAATCCATCCCCTACCAGGTGTGTCCCTGATCCAGACACCCAGCGCTAGCTCCTTGTAAGTTGCTTTAGATAAAAGCGTCTGCCAAGCAAAGTAAAGCAAAGTAATTGTGTAAGAATTTATTTCATTGCAGCTTTTACGGTGTAAAAAAACTAATCTGAAACAAAAAAAAAATTTTTTAATGAAGAATATTTAATGAAATACTTAATTTGCTTAATTAGTAAACTTGAAGTAATAAACTTTTACTTTTTGTAAGGGAACATTTGTATCAGAAAATATCTCGAAAGGTTTTATTTAAAGCAACTGGACTTGTTTGGTTTCCTTAACGACGTTTCACCCTAAGGGTAAAACCTTTTTGAGAAAACCATGACCTGGATGACTGAGAACCTTTCTCAGCCCGACTCTTTATATATAATTCACTCTAGATGGATTTGATTATCATATTAAACTGCATTATTACAGTAATTATTTTATGTCGTCGAATCGGAAACAATATAATCAAATAGTTTCAGGAAATTTAGCTTCTTCCTCTATTGTTAAATGAACTGAATGCGAAACCCTGTGATTTTAATAGTAGGCGGGGCCACTGACCACATGCACACAGCAGCCAATCATAGCAGGGAGACTGCCGGAAGTAGCAAAAGAGAAAGTCGAAATGAGAAAGAACTACATTGTAACGAAGAACACTCACTACGTCCCTGTTTTTCAGGAACCACAAATGTCGGTAATTTGTTTACGTTTGCATGTTTATTAGTTGATGTTTAGTTATTTACAAAACAAAATGTCTGACCTTTGCTAAGTGTGCGCAATAACTTAGCTTGGTTGCTATTTTCTTGTGGTTGTATTGTTAGATTTGAGATTCAGTATTATTGTCATGTCCACAGTAAAGACACCTGCTTCCTCTACTATGAAATTCTTTTCTTTGGGTAAAATGTATTGTGTTCTGATATAGAAAAAAGTATAAATTAAGAAAAATATATTTACATGTATCACCAAACTAAACCTATTTATTTATTTTACAGCAGACTGAATGCACAAGTACTTTGTGCATTTCCAATAATAACAAACTGCGTACTTTTACCTAAGCAGCATTGAGATAACTACGTGCCATAGAGTAATTTTCCATTGTCGTATTGAGAAGACTTGCTTCCTCCCTGCCTGTTTTTATTTATTATATAAATGTATATATAGCAAAACTACGGGAATACAATTGTATCTCATTGTGACTCGCTGTCATAAATAGACGATCTTCGTCTGGTGTGTACAGCTGCTGCCAGTCAGGCGTGAAAGGAGCAGAAGAGCTGAGGCGAACGAGTTGGAAACCTGCCGCTGCCGGGAGCGCAGGATAACCATGGGTCAACACGAAAACCCGCCGCTGTAGGGTCGATCGAGGCCGGTCTCGTAACCGGAGCACGGGCAGAGCCGACAGTATCCACCGCGGCAGCAGGGGAGGGCTTCCCCGGTCCCTCCCTGCTGGAAAAATGTGGCTGAACCCGGAGGAAGTTCTGCTGAAAAACGCTCTGAAGCTGTGGGTAACCGAGAGGAGCAACGACTTCTTCGTACTGCAGAGGAGGAGAGGCCACGGAGAACCGACAAACAAGTTTACAGGTAAATAACAGCAACAAACAAACAAACAAAGCAGAGGCCACAGACCCAGAGCGACCGGAACCACAGGTAAACAATGACGACAGTCAGGTGTCACAGAGTGAGGGGTCATGGGGCGAGCACGGGGGAATCCAGAGGGTGTGTCCGAGAGAGAGAGAGAGAGAGAGAGAGAGAGGGGGGGGGGGGCATAGGGAAAATCCCCCCCCCCCCCCCCCCCCCCCCCCCCCCCCCCCCCCCCCCCCCCCCCAGAGCGAAAATCCTGGATTTTTCAGAATCACAGGAAAGTCCCGGTTCTGCTTGGTTTATAGGTCGTTTCAGCCCACTGAGTGACACCTGTGCTGGCCTAGTCTGAAGAGTGAAATAAATAATAATCTTCATTATCATTACACACATGTCTGACCCTGCGTATGTTGCAGCTGCGTCCCACCGCTGGTACTCGCAGCTGGGCCTGTTTGTCTGCTTCCTCCCTGCATTCTGCAGAAGAGGCTTCGCCGATGTGCTGCTGGCAGATTCAATGTCCTCAGTGACATTTCATATCATGCGAACCAGCCAAGCAGCTCGCTCGAGCGCACACACACACACACACACACACACACACACACACACACACACACACACACACACACACTGTTTATGCTCTGTCTTCTTCCCCAAGGAGGAACCCAGCCAGACCTCTGCTCATAAAGTAGAACAGTAGGAACATCCTGCCGGAGTTTACTTTGTGTGTGTGTGTGTTTGTTCCTGTTGTTCCCATGCAACAGGGGCGAAGGGTCAAGTCCTTTTGTCACGTAGTTTGACATTAACTAATTAAACAACCTTCACGTTGGTGTTCCTGCTACACAGGCAGACGGAGCGGAGCTGTTTATTTTATGTCCTTGAGCTTGTTTCTTTTCTTTTCTTTAGAAACAGTAGAAACAGAAACTCAAAGAGCTCTGTGAGCTGTGAAAACAGCCCTACCACGCCAACTTCTAGCAGGATTTCTGAGAAGGGATGGGCAGCTAAACTTCTGCAGCTGATCAGTTCCTTATACCAGTATTTTTATTTCTAACCAAGCTACCTCTATTCATAAAGGCTACTGCTCGTTGTTATGCTTAAATTTAAGCTGAATAAATCAAATCCTCTGACAGGAAGCAACTCAAAAAACCGATAACTTGTATTTATATAGAACTTTTTGCTTCACTCTTCTGTTCAGTGTGACCATGATTCGTATTGACTCCCTTATTTGAGGGGTTTTTCAGTCCAAACCTCTGTTCTTCTTCCTCCACTGGAGGGGACCCGGTGATCTGCACACGCCTGTCGCCTGTTTCACCAGGCTTCAGCTAATACAGTGCGACACATCTGATGTTACAACCACAGACGTGTAGTGCTTTTCGATACATTGCGCCCTGAATGCCGCGTGTCTACCCCTGTCTCCGCGTGGCTCCTGTGAAAGCTGACTTCAGGTCAGAGATGATATCTGGCGGCCCCCATCTCATAGCTCTGAGATGCCGGGCTGTATTGTTCTGTGGTATGTTGGGTTGATCTGAGTCATAAGTCTATAAGATCGTGCAGAGGTGGAAGCACACATGATTTTCCCACTGTCCCAGGTATTTATGTTGGGTAAAAGGTTTTCCGTTTACCTTAGAAAGCTCAGAGATAGTGTGTGATAATTGACAGCTGCTCTAGAATACAAGGAACTAGAACAGCTACCACTCCCGCTCTGTTGATTTGCATCAACATGCATTCCTTCTGTGTCCTCACTCAGAACAAAACCGTGCAGCAGAAGGGGGAAAATATTTCAAACTGCTTCCTTTAATCATCCATAAACTGTGCTTCTTAATCCTCTAAAAATGTGGCATAACATCAGAATCAGAATCAGCAAGTATGTTGCGCATACAATTTGCTTCTTGTCGTTTGTGGGACAGTACAGTGTTCAGTTTGTGTCCATATAGCAGCAGCATCAGTTGTCCATTAGTGATAATGCCTGAGGAAAGAAACTGTCCTTGTGTCTGGTGACATGTAAAATGAGTTGAGCCCTTTTCTTTCTAAAGGCAGAACGTAGAACACCCCGGCGTGTTTATTCCCGTGTTGTTGCTAGAAAAGCTTGCTGCTGATTAGACGTGGTTGAGGATGATGAAAATGCGATAACGGCCTCTTGTCACACAGCTTCAGACTGTGGAGAGTGCGGCTCTGATTCTAGGTCTGCTTCTGTTCGCTCGCTGATTGCAGTGCATGAAGTCATTCAATGTTATGGCCTCTCAGGGGTCAATTTTATGTCTCTGAACATCTGTGCGGCTGATTGCAAACAGTCTTTCTGCTGGATTTCAGTATTAAAATATAAACAATTGACAGTTTAGTATCTCGCTAAGGAGACAGTTTATTACCTGCCTGATTACATGCTGAGGCCCTCCTGTTTTTTTTTTAATGAGACTCATAATGTTTGCTCCCTCTTCTCTGCAGTGCTATTTAGTTTTCAACGGCAGGGATGGTGCAACATAATTGTTTTTCTGACAGAGGCTATATATAGCATATTTTAGTGTATGGATTATTTAATGTAGTTATGCAACCAGTGACAACATCTGGCACATTTCATCCCCAGGCTCATTCTCTGTTTTGTTGTCCCGCAGGTCTTTTGGTGGGGGCGCTGGACACAGTGTTGGACTCCAGTGCCAGGGTCACTCCCTACCGCATCCTCCTCCAGGTTCCTGGCTCCCAGATCAGCTGGGTAATCGCCTGCGGTGAGCGGAACCATCAAATCGCCTCCTCCGCACCTCTCTGCTGTCTGATTTTCCTCAGAGTTTTCTTGTTTCACACTTTGTCTCAGAGATTCCATTTCAACCTGTACTCTGGGTTTGTGCGGGGAAGATGTCTCTCCTTTCCTGCACCTTCAACTGTCTTATTAGATCAGACACAGCTGCTCAGTTTCCTCTATGTTTTGTCTGTGTGTGCACCAGGAGCTGCCATAGAGGAGGTGAAAAAGCACTGGGACTGGCTGGTCCACAACCTGCTTCACTCTCTGTCTGTATTCGAGAACAAGGACGATGTTGCCAACTTCGTCAAAGGGAAAGTGAAGGTGTGGAAAGTGCCAGAATGAATGCAGTCAGAGGGTTTAGAGATGTGCTGACGCGATGTGGATTTAAGGGATTTGTTGAATCAAAGTCTGACAAAGCCAAATCCACTGCAGTTTATTTAGTGATTATGAAATATAACTAAAGTTATCATGCCTCTGATAATGCGCGACCATGCAAAGTGCTCTGAAAGTAATGACACGCTCCCTCCACTGCAGGGCCTTATTGCAGAAGAGGCGCGAGGTCGCCAGGCCGCCCAGGAAGAGGACCCGGAGAAGTTCAGGGAGGTGCTCCGAAAATTCGAGCTTCACTTTAGTCTCCCGTCATCTGAGAAACTGGTGACGTACTACTCCTGCTGCTGCTGGAAGGGCCGGGTGCCTCGGCAGGGCTTCCTCTACCTCAGCATCAACCACATGGCTTTCTACTCCTTCCTGCTGGGAAAGGAAGGTGTGAAACACCTTTGTTCATGTTTCCTGTGGATGTAGTTTTGAGTTGCTGGTGCGAGTGGGGCTGTGTAGTTGCTATGATATGTATCATGGTACCGTGAGCAAAGATCTTTTTAAAATATAATCTTTGGAAAGCTGTCTGTATTAGGAACACACCCGTGCATAAAGTATGAGTTAACCTCAGCAGTTTAGAAGTTTTATTCTTCTTTCTCTTCTTCCTCCAGTCAAGTTTGTGATTCCTTGGGGTGAAGTAACACGGCTGGAGCGGGTCTCCACCAGTCTGATGACCGAGGCAATCCGGGTCACTACCAGACAGCGGCAGAGGGAATTCTCCATGTTCCTGAACCTGGATGAGACGTTCAGGCTCATATGTCAGCTGGCTGACATTGCCCTCAGGCGGCTGCTGGACAGCGAAGGCCTGGAGCTGGACAGAGTCCTGCAGCAACCCACACGCATCAACAAGAGGTCAGTGCTGGTTCTGGTGTCTGTTACTGAGGCTTTTCGTCAGCACCCTTGAGTTCAGATTACTCCTAAAATACCAATGCACTACTAATATCTGAATGAAAAAAATGTCCAGAGCCTGGTTCGTCTTGTAACACAATGTGTGAGAGGTGGCATGAGGGCATTTACTACTTCATTAATCTGACAAACAACCTCTGAGGAAGCAAACTAGTCATCATTTTATTTCATGGTCCTTAAGAGATGATTGAGATTAGACAGATTCTTATTAACATCCCTATAAGGGGGGTTAACATGCACCACAGGTCCTATTTTCTACGCGCTGTACTTTGGTACAAACCTTACTTTCCTTCATTGCACAAACAGCATAACGTTCTTCCTCGGCTGGCACTGTAATAAACAGAGTAACTTATTTCTGTCTATGTCATAACCTCAAAACCATGACAGGAAGTGCAGTTAAAAGCAGACTACCAGAGCTACTACACAGTGTGGATGTGTGAATGGGGAGCAGACCACAACATAGATAAAAAAAAAACCTTTTTTGTTCCTGTCTGTAACTGTATTTCGAGTGGTGTAAACTAAGTGCGCCAAAGAGGAGATGGAAGATGAAACTGAAAGAAGGAAGGAGAAATGGGTACAGAGACGCAGAAACCACAGAGAGTCCAGAATAAGGAGGGAAAAACAAAACATGCTGGTGAAATGAGCCGCTGGAGCTGAAATTACAGAAGTGACAAAGAAAGACAAATAACTGCTGTTCCTGAAATAAACTGCACCACCACCACCATTCACCTCCCATTTGGAGAGTTGAAAGTTGTGTTGACGGCCCACAAATCATCTCTGTCTGCACCTTTCCTATTAGTATCTTTAGTTTTATGCACATGTGTTGCTCCCTTTAAGCTTAATCACTTACTTTTATCCCATTAAGAATTGCACTGTATATGTAAAGCATGTAAAGCAAAGTGCTTGACCTTAGTGGTTGGGTAGGAATCCATTCAGAGAGGAAAACTGGGAGATCTGGGTCACAGAGGAGAAAAAAAAATGTCTGTGTTTAAAACTGAACTCATCTCCTTAGGGCGAAAACCCAAATTTGGCTTCTAGTCAAGAGGGCAGCGTGCTTCCTGTCATGGGAGCCTGGAGGCGGCAGCTGCACCCACCTCTCATTCCACATCCTCCTCCGTATTCATCTATACTGTGTCCCCGGCTGACAAAGGGTTAACTCTTTCAGCACTAGTCTCCATGGCCTGTTTGATTTACAATGTTCATGCCAGACAGAGGAGCTGATAAGAAAAGGAGACTAAGTGCATGCGTTGACCCAGTGAGTCAGTGAATACTTTGTGCTTTAGAGGGTGGAAACTACAACTTTGTACTTGTCTGTTACTTCCTACACTTGCACAGTAAGAAACGATCATACATAATTACAGACCACAGGAGACACGTTTCCTCTTTGCGTAAGTTTGTTGTGAACCTGATGTTCTCCCCAGAATCCTGGAGGAACAGGCGTTGAGGGAATATGTCCTGGCTTTTTTTCGGCTCCCTCGTTCCGAAAGACTCCACGAGGTGGCCTCGTGCTCGGTGTGGACGCCACATGCCCGCTGCCACACAGCCGGGACCCTCTACGCCACCGACAGCTATCTGTGCTTCTCCAGCCGGGACGAAGGCGGCTGCGTCCTCCTCATACCCCTCTCGGAGGTACGCAAGCGGCCGCATGACCTCAGCGTGGTTGAAATGTTGAAAGAAATGTTGGGTTTCTTGGGAAAGCTGTGGGTTTCAGGAGCATATAGGAAATTTGTGTTTAATTACCAGACCGTGTGAAAGACTGGTCTATGGAAACTGAACTCTTTGGGTTTCTGTAGGAGGCCTTTTGTATTTTCAGGTGAAACAGCCTGTGTTTGTTCCTCCAGCTGCGGGTTAAAGAGTAACACATAGACTGGTTTCACGTGCTTGATCATGTTTACACACCAACACTTTACACTGCAGGTCTGTCCTTCCTGAAAACCCTGTAAACCTCTTTGGTCGAGCGCGCTTCTCAAATGACCTAAACACAATTATTGGTTTAGTGGTGACTCTTATCTTCAGTCCTCAGCCTTGTAAAGACTCTCTCAGATGATCTACATGGAGAAAAGTGGCCACTGTTCCACCAGGTGTAATCACGTTGACCGCACCAAAAACAAAAGAGTTGTCGGACAATAAGACAAGTGGCATTTTAGCCATATTCCTGTGTTTCTACCGTGAATTAACCACATTCATTGCAGTGATATGTTTGTGTTTGTTTGGTTTGGTTCATGGTGAGAAGCGGAGACAGGCAGCCAGCTGCAGTCTTTCTTTCCTCCGCGGCTCCGGTTTCATCCTCTATTTCCTGTTTTGTGTCCAAGCATTGTCCATAGAAATAGATAATAATTTCCTCCCACCTAATCTGTTTTCGTTTTCTCTCTCGTTAAAATCTATTTCATTCTATTCTATCCTATTCCCGGTCACATTATTTTTACTTTGTGCATTTCTGCCTCAATGACATTTAGTGATATTAAAGACTGTGCTACAGTCGGTTTCTTTCATTTCATGCTAGAGTAAGAGAAACAAGCTATAAATAAATCTAAATGTGGTTTAATTTTAGAATAATTAGACGGCACCACGTCATGGAAATACATAACAATGTAGGTGTCGAGGTATTCAGTGGATAAACATCGGACATAAATAACTTTGATAGTATTTATCCTGATGATCATAAAATAGTCTTCAGCATAAATGATAAGACTGTGATTGCGTAACGTTGTTCAACACATGCAATTAACAAGACGAGCATCTTAAAAACCATGATGGTATTATATTCATTCATGCTGTGCATTGTGGGATTGAAGCCTTTTCTCCTCCATTCCCTCATCAGGTGTTGTCCATAGAAAAAGCAGAAAGCACCACGTTGCTTCCCAACCCCATCATAGTGAGTGTTCGGACGAAGAAGGCGTTCCAGCTGATCGAGCTGCACGACAGAGACGAGCTGGTGGAGAATCTGAACTCCAGACTCAGAGCTCTGCAGTGGAAGCACTCCATGTTCCGCAGCAGAAGAGACAGCAAGAGAAAGCTGGTACGTGTTCTGCTGAAAGCTTCATTGGCACAATGTGAGGAAACTGGCAGAGAAGGTGTCATGTTTAAAGTCCCGATGATGTTTTCCTCTCATTGTTTCCCAAGAGTTCACCTACACCCTACTACACCTTCTACTACGACACTGGGTATTCTGATGAAGAGGAGATAGAGGAGCAGGTTCTGCGCAACACCATCAACAGCGAGGCTCTGATGACGGCCTTCCACCAGAACCAGCCGGGAACCAATGGCAACAAGGTGAGAAGAGACAAAGTCGTATTTTCAATTCAGATCACACAGCTGTGCGGCTAGAGTATCAGCTGAGCCAGGAGGAAGCCAACAAGAAAAAAGGTAGGTAAGATAATCGCGTGAAGCACATGAGTTTGAGCGGGTTTTATCTGTCGGTTTGCGTGTTCGTGTCAGAGCATGGAGCAGGTGAAGGAGCGGCTGTGGGAAGATCATTTCTCAGAGTTTGGCCGCGGCGTCCACATGTTTCGCACAGAGAAGATCCAAAGACTCGTCTCCATGGGGATTCCTGAGTCACTGCGGGGGGAGATGTGGATGACGCTCTCCGGTAAGTACAGATAGAAGTTATTTATGTGGAGCCTCAGACCTGGTCATCACAGTTTGTGGTGAAATAGTTCATAAATAGTCATAAATAGTTATTTTGACTTCTTGTCAGTATTCAATGGACAGAGTAATATTACAGTAGTGGAGTTTTTTTTTACTACATTTGTTATAACAAAACAGTAGAAGCATTAGACATATAATTGACAAAAGAGTTCCACATTTTCAGTTCGTTGTGTGTGCACTTCATTTCTAACTAACTGATTCCTACATCTCTGCAATAAATCCTGCCTCATGTTGATTCAACTTCATGGTTGTAGTCAGTGGTGTTTACTTGTGATGCACTTACATAATATTAGCCAGTGTAGTGAGTACTCTGCGGAGAGAGCGACTCTAAAATGAGCGAACTCACTCGTAAACTCCAGAAGATCAGTGGGTTAAGTCATGAGGCTGGGATGCAGAAGGTCACAGGTTCGATTCCCAGCTGGGGCACCCAGCCCATCACCGTACCAGGTGTGTCCATGAGTAAGACAGCGCTAACTCCCCGGGCGGCGCCCCCCGAGGGGGGTTAGGTTAAATTATAAGAAGGACACATTTCACTGCGTGTTGTACACTGTGCAACTACATATGCGACAAATAAAATTGGACTTTTATTTATTTATTTAGAAGTCAGACCCAGGTTCAAAGGGGAGCTAGGACGACTGTAGGAAATGACTTTTACAGCTTGGGCTTCACACCCTTATCTCTCAACCTCCTACAACAGCCCCTTTTCTGTCAGAACCAAACTGTGCCAGACGTTATTTTGGTCTGCTGTCAGTTCCTCTGCTCACTCTCACTTCCGTGTAACGCAGCAACAGCAACAGCAGCAGCAGCTCAGAGCTGATGACTAGGACTGAAACAGAACACATTTCATGTTGGGCTGCATAACACGAAGCCCAATTAAGTAGTTGACTTCCTCTTTTCACCTGGCCCGGAGTGAGGTGTTGGTTGTAACATCTCTGTCTCTTCTCCGTGCAGATGCCTCCTCCGAGTTTGCGTCTTATCAGGGCTACTACACCAACATGGTGCAAAAGTCAATGGGCCGGAGCAACCTGGCCACAGACGAGATTGAGCGGGACCTCCATCGATCTCTGCCGGACCATCCCGCCTTCCAAAACCCCACCGGCATCGCAGCTCTCAGGCGCGTCCTGACTGCCTACGCTCACCGCAACCCAAAGATCGGATACTGTCAGGTCAGCATTTAGACAGTGTGTCCATCCGTATAGAGACTTTGTGGGGGGTTGTGGCAGTGGTGGAAGCAGAAATATTTAATGTAACAAACCCTAATTAACTTCTTCTCTTCTTCCATCCAGTCTATGAACATCCTGGCGTCGGTGCTGCTGCTCTACGCCAAAGAGGAGGAAGCGTTCTGGCTTCTGGTGGCTGTTTGTGAGAGGATGCTGCCTGACTATTTTAACCGCAGAGTCATAGGTAAGAGGTCAGGGGTCACTCAACAGTAGCTGCTGCTTGTTTGCACTAAAGTCCTGGAACCACCGTCCCTTAATGTCAAACTAGCTTCTATAGGATGCATGTCTTTGTCTGAGCTCCTCAGACAACAAACAACCAAAGAGGCTTATTTTGGGCCTTTAATAATCAAGCTTTGTCTTTATCGCGTGCACATGAAACAGTTTCCTTTTCTTTTTAATTTCCAGGTGTTTGTGGGAGTCTTGTGTTCTTGGAACTGGTATTTGCAGCACAGAGGTGCTTTTAAAGGATAAATCTGGAGTTATTTCTTATCTTCTTTGTGTTATTATTATTTCTCTACTCTTGAAAAGAAAGCACATTTATCCTAATGACAAGATTTTATAATACTCATTACTAGCGGATGCTTCCTAGCAAGATATTTATTCACAATATGGTCAAATTATGTTACGTTAAGTGAGCCTAGAGTTTTTCGCCACCTAGTGGTCAAATTAGGGAAACGCCAGACAGGTTTATCACATCTGGTCACGTTATTACTAGTTTTATTTACACATACATTACAACACAAGTTCACAGGTTCATTTTTCAGCAATGCTATGACATCAATATAAAGTTTTTACATTAGTACAGGTAGAAGGACAAGAAGTGTTTTTTTTTTGGCTGCTCTCCTCACACAAAGACCTGGTCAGGTTTTTTTGGGGAGGCTATGAAAAGCTCATTCAGATGAAGCTGCCAGATGCATAGTCAGGTCCTTGCTGAACTTCTTCCTCATGCCTGTTTGGTTTCCTTACTTCCTCCTACAGGAGCTCAGGTGGACCAGTCTGTGTTTGAGGAGCTGATCAGGGAGCGTTTGCCTGAACTGGCAGAACACGTCACAGACCTCTCCACCCTCTCCTCCGTCTCCCTCTCGTGGTTCCTCACCCTCTTCCTCAGCGTCCTGCCTTTCCAAAGTGCCGTGTGCGTGGTTGACTGCTTCTTCTTCCATGGAATCAAAGTCATCTTCCAGTTGGGTTTGGCTGTGCTGGAGGCCAACGCCGCACAGCTTTCTGCCAGCACTGACGATGGACAGGCACTTATGATCCTCACGAGGTAGGTACAGCTCGCTTATGGACGTATGTCCTGTCTGAACCAGATTCCGTTCAGTGGGTCTTTCCTTTTTAACTGCAGAGTCTTTTATTTAATATAAAACCTCATTACCACCATGGGTTCTGATTTATGAATACACAGTCTCTCTGCCCTGTGATTTGAAGTTTTCTGGAGCAGGTTGGAAGTGCGGAGTCGTCTTGTCCTCCGTCCCCCCCTCCTGCTGCAGGGGTGCCCGGAAGCGACACTTGCCTTCCTGCTGTGGCACACACAAGCATCGCCGACCTCATCAATGAGTCCTATGAAGTGAGAACCACATAAATATCCTCGTTGATCAGATTATCTCTTTATTTCTAAAGAAGTGACGTGGTCAGTTTTCTGAATTGATGGCGGACGACACGTCACCTCATTACTACCCTCTGTTCGGTGCCCTTTCAGAAATTTGGAGACCTGACAGTGCGGCACATTGAGAGGCTTCGTTGCCGACACAGAATCCAAGTGCTGCAGGCTCACGAAGACACAACTAAAGAAAACGCTGTGAGCAGATGAACGTCGCAGAGAGAAACTGAAGATATATTACCATCGTGTGTTGCATGGAGCCTTCTTGTCCGTTCCTAATCCCTTGCTCCTCTGTTTGTGTCTGTGCAGTTGCGGTTGGTGACTCCTGATGTTTCCATCTCACCAGAGAACCTGTCTGATGTCTATGACCTGTTTAAGGTACGAACCCGCAGCGCTCTTCCTCGTCAGAGTTAGCGTTTGTCTGACAAACCATCTGTCTGCATGTGCATGTGGGTGTTCAACAGTGTTATGGCCATAGGACTGTGAGCACGCACCTCACAGATAGTTCTGTGAATGCTATTTACCCAGACCACTCATGTTCTGCACTGTGTATCTTTTCCCCTCCCGCTTCAGACGGAGCACCTGATCAGTCTGTACTGGGGCGACAGTAGTTCTGTGGCGGCGGCTGAGGCGGCGGCGTGGCGCTACAGTGACTCTAATCGCTCCTTCATGGAGCGGCAGTACCGGCTGGACCGGCCCCAGTTCAAGAGCCTGTATGGGCTGCTAGTCCCGTGGCTCAGCGACCCAAAACAGCACACTGACGCCACGGCCAACCGCACCTTCACCCTGCTGGACCAGGACTGTGACAACCTGGTCACTTTCAGGGAGTTTGCTGGTTGGCTGGGTAGGTGGAGGAGACAACACATCGCTGAATGTATTTAAAGTTGCAAATACACTTAAAGCCGTCTGCTACTTTTTCAGACACTTTGTACTGTGACGACCTGAATGAGAGAATCCGGCTGCTGTATCGCCTTCACATCCCGCCAGGTTAGAGTCGAGCTGCAGGGCTGACTGTACGATGACTAACTTCACTCTGGGTCCAACGTTGTCCCTCTGTCTCTGCAGCTCTGACTGAAAGTGAGAAGGACCCATCCGGGATGAAGAGCCCCCTGCTCTCCACTAACAGACCCCTCTACGTGAATCTGCCCGCTGGTTGGTTCAGACACACTGGACATTTGTGATGTGATAAAGAAAGGATGTCATGTTTTTACTGTCTGACTGTTGCACCAGGTGCTGAAGGCGAGGAGAAAAATTACCAGGAGCAGCTGAAGCAGATGCTGAAGGATTTGGCCAAAGAGAAGGAGAAAGATGTGGAGAAGCCGCTTCCGCTCATGAACCAGGTACTGGAAACATGCTCAACAAGCCTTTTTCAGCAGATGTGATGAAATGCTGACACCGTTCATTTCCCTCTGCGCAGTGGGAGTTCATCCAGTTCTGTAAAACACTCTACAGTTTCTTCCACGGCGACCCGGAGGAGAGCGAACTCTTCCAGGCCATCGCTACCGTCACCAGTCTTGTTCTGCAGATCGGAGAGGCCAGCCATCGCGGCCACAGATCAGGGTCGGAAGCCGCCAGCCAGGAGGAGGTGGAAGAGCAGCGGGCCGCACAGGGAACTGCTGACGGTGATGCCAGCAGAGAAGACGGGAGCTCGGTGGAGTGGACCGTCAGCTATGCTCAGATCCTGGCCTCGCTGCTGACTGAACTCACGCTGGTGAACTTCTTCGAGAAGCCGGCGGATCTGTCCGCAAAGATCTCGGAGGCCAAGGTGAAGCAGTATCACCAGCGTGCGGGTCTGCTCACACTGCAGCAGGGGACCAGCTGACTGAAATGCCAACGGTGGCATGGAACCAGATGTCTCGTGAAGAGAAGCACAGTCTCGCGATCATTGGACAGAACATGACAGAATGAAGCAGCTTCAAATTCAGAAGCTGATGAGCCTTAGAATGATCTGTAACTTATTTGCTTTATCTATGGTGTGACTGTAGGAGCTGTAACCACGCTGGCGGGACACGTTTAGTAACTGACTGAAGACAGTTTTCTTTTTAAAGCCAAACCAGATCATCAAAACTAATCATCAACGTGTCCTCCGTACGTCTGCAGACAAAAAATGTCACCACTCAAGTGTTTAGTTTGATGTTGATCAATCATTTGCTGATGCTTTAAAGATCAGTTATGATCATTTGTTTCCCCTCAGATGAAGCTATGGGTCACCCCTTTTTTTTTTTTATAAAATCACGCTGCTGCATCGAGGAGCAATCCAGAATGCACAAAGTGGTTTTTTTATTATTGATTTTATAACTTCAGTTTTTTAATATTAAATGTTTTGCACACACCTCCAGAAGGTGTTATGATTTTTTTTTTAATACTGGGAAGTAATTTACACTGATTTTAAAACATTGGTAGAGAGCAGAAACTCCACTGGTGACATTGTCCTTTTAAATAAAAGACGAAGCGTCACTTCTCTTTTCTTGCATTAAATCCGGTCTGTGTCCAGAGAATCGAGCTGAGCTCTCATTTGCTCTTTACGGCAGCAGTTCCCTGCACGAATCCCCCACGTTTACCACGTGAATCACAAAGCTACGCAGATTTGAGAGCAGTTTTTCTTGGAGTTCGGGTGCAGGTGTGTCTCGTCTCTATTCTGCCAGAGGGAGAGACAACCTAAGCTCGTTTTCGCCTCTCAACGTACTTTACATTGGAACATCTGTAGCATTCAGAGGTGACGAACACAACAAGTTGAAGTGTAAAACCCCCGATTTGGATAATGATAACTGTTTGTTTGTAGATCTTTGTGTGGGAAGAAGGAAGGAAACTGTGGAATAGTGATGCTGGGTTTCATCATTGTTCTGTAAATGCTCAACAGCTCCCTCTATTATAAAATGTTCAAAGTTGGGAAAGAAAGGAGGCAGAGTGCTGCAGCTTGGTGTGCTTTATTAGCTACTGATTAAAGTAATCGGAAGAAACAAAACACACATTCTACTAATGAGCAGCCTTCAGTGAACGGGAGGGAAGACTGAGGCCTGTCTAACACAACTCTTCAGGGGTGCTTTCATCACGGAGGAGGTAGATGGCAACTGAAGCTTCCTCCTTCTCTCCATGATATTTCCAATAAAGGTACAATTGAAACTACATTTTTTGAATGAGAAAATATTCTCTTAGCACAGCTTGGACATAATATGTGTTATATATACTCAATCATTTTGAAATTTACAAAATACAGGGCCAGGGCATATGATGGTGAGCCTTGCTTTGTTTTTTCTCCATAAGACAGCGCGTCTGTCATATGGTCTGTCGTTCATAGTAGGCGTAGTATTTCTGTTTCTATGCTTATGTCACATCCACAGGGAACAGGGGCAGCAGCGTGTGAATGATGAACAGACAAACCGACAACACAAATCAAATACACGTACAGAGCTAATAGTCACCAAATGCTACACATTGCACTAAGCCACGTTTGTGATCACGGGGAGATTCGCCCTGTGGATGTGTCGCGCCCACTCTGTAGGGACGATGGGCGGGCTTTGTCTTTTAAACTGCTTCCACATAGTTGGCAGGCAGCATGCCGGTCTTGCCGGTGCGCTGCACTGTACCGTACATCCAGCCCTCGTCGATGGACTGCACGTTAACAATGACGTCACCGTCCTTGAAGGACACTTCGTCGCTGTCGGCCGCTGCGTAGTCATACATGGCCCGCACGGTTTTCTGCAGGGAATAAAGCCGAAGTCAGTGAATGCAAAGAGTGTGTTTCGTGTCTACCCACAGTGTGACAGAGCTCCACTGTTTCTGCACATTTAAAGACTCATGCATTCTCTTATTTGTCTGGTTGAAAGCGTCACTTATGACCCAGTGTCACCGATGGTCCATATCAACACATATATCAGTGCAGCGGGTGGAGATTTTACACCACTGGAGGTCAGCAGAAACTAACTAACTTACTCCGGTCGTTGAGGGGTGTGAGGGGATGGAGGAGACTGTGGTCTGCTGGGTGGCCACGGATGAGGACCTCTGCTGCACCTCCACTGTCTTAGCATGCTGGTAGCCTGCAGATGGAAAAAAAAACATGGGAGCTAAGTTCACTGAGCTCATGGATCCAGAATTACATGCAGTGTGTAGGAGCTGCAGCTTGTGTGATGTGATGTGCTGCGTTTGACAGATTTTACTGACATGCCGGTGTAACTTGTTTTTTTAGGGCAGTTTAGGATCATTACCTATAGAGGAGGCCATGAAGCCGTTGCTGTAGAGGGTGTGGTGGTCGGCATCCTGGGACACCTCAGACTTCTCGTCAGCCATGCCGCTCAAGGCGCTGGTGGAGCGGGAGTGCTCTTTGCTGCGGCGCTGAGCTTGCACTGTCAGGACAAAGTCAGCAGTCCGATATAAACGGCTGCTTATGCCTTCATTTAAAATGCAGTTTGTTTGTTTTTGATTCAGCTTTTTCTACATTTTCAAATGTAGAAACAATATCCGTCACAACCTTGTGCAGTGACTCTCTCTTGCATGGAGCAGCGGAGTTGTTAAAGTCACTAAATACTTTTCTCGTCTCACCAGACATCATGTGCAGACTCCTGGACTGGATGTTGTCCTCAGCAGGGTCGTAGTCAAACACAGAGCCTGGGTTTGTGCGCCACACGCGCAGATCTGATGGCACAGTGTCAAATACGTCAGTCATGCCAGCAACACCAAACTCAAACTGTAATCTCAGCCTGTGAAACCACGTCCGTACCAGTCAGTGTGTAGAACACTTATTTTGTATAAACTGGAAATTATCTTTCACCAACTCTGCACAATTCTGATTCCTTGTAGTTAAATAAACCAAGACACCCCTCCTGCATGATCCCATGACTGCGTGCAGGCTACTGTACCAGTGATGGTCTCCTGGTCGTGTTCAATGGCACGTCTCCTCTCCATCTCCACCACACGCCTCTGGATGCCACGGTAGCTGATGTCGCTGAGGTCCTGCATGTTCTTCTTCACACGCTCTGTCACAGGGTCTGAGGTGGTGGGAGTGAAGCTGCCCTTGCTCTTCTCGAAGTCCTCGTGGTATCTCACCTGGTAGGATCATGTTCAGATTTCATTTTTCTCTCAGTGGAGATTATGGAATAACTGGGGTTGTGTGTTCACAGCTAATGCACTGTACTCACTAATTCATTTCTCCTATCTGGGAGCATCAAAATAACAAAACCATACTCTGTGTTTTTCTTGTTATCAACAAATCCCTTTATAAGACTATTGAGCTGCTGCAGCTGCAGACCTGTGGAGACCTGTAGAAAAACTACTGTCTAAACTTACTCCAGAGATGATGCGCTGGGTCTCCCTAACGCGCCTCATCTCGGGTGTGTCCAGCACGAAGGCGGCCTTGCCCTGGACCTGCTTACGGAAACTGTCAGAGTACAGCACCTGGTGGAAAGTCAAACAACGGAGGACACGCAGTGAGCGTCTGATGCGTGCCAAACACGAAGCGTTACACAGAAACTGTTAGCATTTAAGAGATGTGGCACTAAACGATGAAAGGACACACACACACACAGCTAGTGACTAGAATAAGCTGGGGTATTACTGGGATTTCAGACAGATGAATTAGCAGGGAGACTTTTATTAAGAGGTTGAATTATCACATAACACAGTATTATGTCTCAGTTCCAGTGGGAGGGCGGCGGGGGGCACGAGATGAAGAGAGGTAGTTTTGACAACAGTGACGCTGAGGCACACTGCAGCTGGTGGGGAGAATTAATATGAGAAACTACAGGCGGACCACAAGTCGGTTAGAAAAGAGTTAACACGGGGCAGAGGTAGAACAGAACATGTTCTTGCTGTGGTTCTGAAGGTACCGAGCTAATGTTTTCTTGGTTCCTTTTGACCCGCTCCATCTCTGGAGTGAACACCACAGGGGTTCCCTTGGCTGAACTGTCTTTATAAAGCACCTACAGGACAGAAGCACAGTGCCCCGAGGGGCCAGTCAGACAATGAACCGTACACAGGCCACACACCTATAGGACGGCTTTCATAGACGAGATGTTCAGCAAATACCTACAATACATTCAATAACCACAGTTGATGTTGCGTTTGTTCTGTTTACAACATACTAGAGTTTACATACAGTATATACATAAATATATATATGTATTCTGAGAAATTGGTCCTATAGAGGGACTCATCCTGGTGGCTCCCATCGAACAAAATCACACATAAACACACTGTCCACACATCAGCAAAGTTTAGATGCTCATTTGCTGCCAATGTAAATGAGCTTAGCAGCACACGTGTGCTTTACATGAACAAAGCTGTGCTGCAGGTTAGAAACCTCTGTGAATGGGAGGAGCATTGCACGGCACTAAGGCGGGGGGGGGGGGGGGTTACCCCGCTGGAGGGTCTGATAGTTGAGTATTAAAGATGGTTTGAAGGAGTAAGAGCAGAAAAATTAGGCTACATTCCGGGACAAGGTGGTGATGATGGCATGACTGGGACTCGGGAGTCTGCGATGACTTGATGAGAAGGTGAGACAACAGCAAACAGGCCTAATATACTGTCCACGCTCAACCGTTAGGAGCACACGTGGTTCGGTTTTGTTCCACTACCGAGCTGATGTGCTTCTGGGTTTCCCTGACCCGCTTCACCTCGGGGAGGTCCGGTATGGCTGTGCCTCGACCCAGAGAGTCCTTGTATTTGATCTACTCAAATGGTAGTTTAGGTTTTTATGCAAAGAAAGTGGAGAGAAAAGTTGAAGAGCGCGTCAATCGGATGGACAACTGCAGGAAGACGAAAGGAGACACAGCAATTCACAGCAGACAAGGAATGAAACAGAACACAGAACACACAGAATGAAACACACCTTCTAACCTGAGAAATGAAGAAATCGGTCATGTTAGAAACACAATGGGTTTGACGTAACGAGCATGACAGCTTGAACATCTAAACAGATGATGGAGACTCGGAAGACTCGGTTATGACGACGTCTTTGAGGGACATGAACTGTGAGGGGCGATGGGAGGGAGATGAAAGTACAGAGTACCGTGTGGAGTACCGTGCTAATGTTTTGCTGATTGCGTTTGACTCTCTCCATCTCCGGGGTCTCCGATACCGACGTGCACGCTCCGACTCCGTCTTTGTACTGAAGCTTTAAACGAGACGGCACCGAAAAGTCAAATATGGGGGTAACACGCTGACAGACGGATTAGTTTTCAATTCAGGAGGGAAGAAAATGCTCAGAAAGTAAATAATAATAATGATACGAGAAAGTCTATTGCAAAAATCAGGGAAAAAGCAAAAAATGAGGAGGGACTTATGTTTTTGGGATAATTACGGGTATCAACCAAAGCCTAGTAGAAAGCAGAGGTTTATGGAACTTAGTGGGGATGAACGAGGGGAAAACAGTACTGCACAGACGGGTGCATTTTAAGGGATGATTAGAAGGGGGGGGGGGGGGTGTCACTGCAACTCTGTTCCTCTACCGAGCTGATATTCTTCTGGGTTTCTCGGACCCGCTTCACCTCAGGGGGATCAGATATGGTTGTGCCTTGACCCACAGACTCCTTGTACTGTACCTGGCCGTTACATAAGGTACACAGGTACAAAGTAAGACAGGGACAGACATGTCCATCTACAGACCGACTTATATGCTCTCATACTTAACCATCAACAAAGCTGGTATGAAGGAGTGACTTATGAAAGGTAGTTAGGATGGAGGAGAGACTGACACCACTAAAAACACTAAAGGTCAGGTTTTTACAACTTTTAGACACGTGGGAAAGGTCAAGGAAGGATTTTAAGGGAGTAAAATAAGGGTCACTGCAACTCTGTTTCTCTACCGAGCTGATATTCTTCTGGGTTTCTCGGACCCGCTTCACCTCAGGGAGATCAGGTATGGTCGTGCCTTGACCCACAGACTCCTTGTACTGTACCTGATGATTACATAAGTTGCACAGGTACAGATGAAATAGTCTGTCTATTTATTCACGTTACAACAGCTGATTATCAGAAGTAACTGCTCACACCAACGACATATTTCGATGACTGTGGGGAATGTTTCGATGGGATCAGTTGTCATGAAAGAGAAAAATGATACAGGTTTCAAAGTCCTGCCGTGGCTGCAGAGGTGGCAAATGTACACAAACTGAATAATGCAAAGTACAAAATAAGAACTAGTCCGGATTTGTTCAACAGACCTTCACTGTGAAATTTACAGAACATGTTTCGTAGCCTAACTAACTAAAAAAAAAACAGAGATCCTTTCTCCAAGCAGCTTGCTGTAGGAGCTGGTAAACGTGGAGCTGATTTTCATTGCTTCATGTAGTGACATGATCCATAATAGTATATAGCATCACTTTTTATCTGAATCTACAAAAGCACAAAGCGTCTAGTAACTAAAGCAAAGTACAATCCCTGAGTAAATGTACTTCATTACGTGTCACCTCTGCACGGCTGGCAAAAAGGAGCGATTTAGGAAACATAGTTAGGATGCTTCAGAGAAACCAGAAATGAAACGTGAATGGTAACGTGGTACAGGTCAAAGGGCATTTAGAAGGTTATAATGGGGCAAAAATAAGGGTCAGTGCAACTGTGTTCCTCTACCGAGCTGATATGCTTCTGGGTTTCTTGGACTCGCTTCATCTCAGGGAGATCAGGTATGGTCGTGCCTTGACCCACAGACTCCTTGTACTGTACCTGATGATTACATAAGTCACACCGGGACAGAGTAAGACAGGGACAGACAGGGACAGACGGAAAGCACAGAACACCCATCCATAACAACAGACCAACATTTCAGAAGTTTCTACCTGTAGTGATTCCAACAAGTTCAGTTTAAAAAAAGGGTGCTAGTTCGTTTAGTTGAGTATGAATTATGGTGACAAATAGAAATGCTAGAGAGCCCCCTCATAGATTCCAAAGATGTGCTAACATGTGCTAACTATCTGATTTATAGTGGAAAATACGTCATATGGCCAAACGTATGTGGATTCCCAAACACTTGTGGTTATTTCAAACCCATAGACATTAATAATTATTAATATAAGTAGGGAAACCGTTTATTTATGGACCTGGCTTTGAGCACGGGGTCATTATCATGTCAAAACTGTTGGAAGCACAGCATCGTCATAAATATTGTGGCATGCTGCAGCACTGGGTTTCTCCTTACTTGGCCATGAGAGGCCTAGCCCAAACCGTGAAGACAGGCCCAGACTAAAAGCACACAAAGTATCGTGACATCCACACACAGCGTTGTCCACATGTTGGTCAATGAGTGTACTGTTCATGTGGTGCCTTCGGGGGCTCAGTAGGATCATCATAGTTAGGTAAAAAGAAATCTAAATATGTAAAATAATAAGGGTAAAAAGGGTAATTGGAGGAGATTACATGTGAAGAGGGGGCTGGTTAGAGTCTCAGACGTAGAGGGAATATGGAGGGGAAGGAGGGCAGGGTCACTCTGTGGAGTACCGTGCTAATGTTGCGCTGGTTGCGTTTAACTCGCTCCATCTCAGGAGTCTCCGGCAAAGCCGTCCCTCCTCCCAAGTCCTTCTTGTAGTGAATCTTTGCGTGGACGAGGAATGACAACAACAAGCGATGGTTAGGCTGATTCGAACTCCGAGATAACGATTGAGGCGATTCACACCGAATGGCACAAACATATAAAGCAACATTTAAAGGATAACACAAAGTATTTAACGACACACAAGCTCTGCGCTAAACCGTGTAGATGTTACACTACAGAACAAACTGTGAAGGGTTAGTTGCTTGAATTAAGATACTGCACATTTCAGGTGGTTAGAAGAAAATCTGTGCTCCTCAAAAATGAGGGTTTGTTAAAGATGAGATTTTCAGTCCATAGATTCTACTTCACACTTTACAAGTGAGTAAATATTCTTGGAAAGAGGTGAAAAAAAAAAAGGGTTGTTAGGAAATCAAAAGTATTACGGAGTAGATACCAAGCTGAAATTCTTTGTATTCTCCTTAACACGGAGCATTTCAGGAGTGTCCTTTACAGTAGACACTTTGCCCTTTATGTTTTTAAGGTCAATCTGGTATTGAAGCTACAGGGAGAAAAACAAAAGTGCAGTTAAAATGTTTCTCAGTGATACAGAGATAAAAGAAGAGGCGGAGAGAAAATACGTTCACACAGTCCACATAAAGCAAAATGATCAACGTAGCGGATCGTCGTGGAAGCCAACAGCTAACCCTGAATAAAACATCCTGTTTCACTTAGAATAAACCAACTGGCTGATTAAACTAGAGGGCGTCAAACATAAGACGATAAAATCGAATAAAAGGAGTTGACAGCAGACATTAAACACACACAGAGACGTCAGACACTGGAGGAACGCTCAGAGATGTGCTGGCTCGGTAACAACCATTGCTCCCACTCATTACTTACAGTGCTGAAGTTCCTCTGGTTCTCACGGACTCTCTGCATTTCTGGAGTGTCCAGAACTGGGACATAGTGAGACATGGTCTTCTCAGCCTCCTCTTTGTACTTTTTCTGTTGGAAAAATAAGAAGAGACAATCAGAGAAAAACACAGTATTCAAAGACGCTTTGCTTAGTTTGAAATGAGTCCAGATGCACCGGTGAACAAACACCAACCTGGCTGACGATGTTCCTCATCTGCTGAGCGTGGATGATGTCCGGGGTGTCGATCACAGTTGTGTAACTGGCCCTGTCCATCTCAGCAGTCTGCTTGTACTTAGTCTAACAAACCCAGCACAATGTCAATGATCCTGAGTCTATTCGATTTATGGGATTTTTTTTCCACATACAACACAGACAACATCATTCCGACCTGACTGAGGATGTCGGTGGCATTCCTGGCCCTCATAAAGTCTGGGGTGTCCGTAGCCAGAGCCATCATTCCCTTACCCTTGATCTCCTGCTCCAGTGACTTCTTGTACTCTCTCTGTAAACAGCACGAGTGATGGAGTGTTAATTGAAGCAACATGTGACCGAGAGCTTACTGCAAACAACAGGATTTCTACTCATTCAGACAAAAGGGGGGGGGGGGGGGCTGCAAAGCCATGGGGCCTGGGGGAACGGTGAATGAAAAAGTTAGAGTTGGACAGACGATTGTATCCGAAGCTCCACTTAAAACTGAAAAATAAAACAAGTCGTTAGAAACGTGTTAAAGAAGAATTCGTTTTTTTTGGTCAGGAAACCAGTTTTAAGAAATGTAGAATAAAGGTTTTTTTCTGGTTGCCTGTCTGTAGGATCTAGGCTGCAAAATTAATATGTGAGCCTCAGTCATATTAAAAAAAGGAAAGTGCTGGAAAATATTACATGTTTAGTCAAAACCAAATTAAAAACACAAATATGTATAAGCAGCTTTTACTGAGTAACTTGGAGAAAGTCAAGTTACTCCTTTTTTTTTTTTTAAAGGAAAGTGCTGGAACATTAGTGATGTCATGAAGCAGGGACAGGAGTAAGAGTCAAACCCAGCAGTTGCTCTTTTAGTGTGATGAAGAAGCTTAGTTAAGGTGGGAAAGGGTTCAGCAGATGATGCATCAAGAGCAGGAGAGCGGGAGGTCACTCGATTAGGATGTGGGGCCACTTCCCATCACTTGTCAGTCGGTCGTACCTCGCACAGGATTTGAGTGGCATTCCTTGCTCTCAAAAGCTCCGGAGTTTCCTCCAGCACAGTTAGCCCTTTACCCTTCACTCCCTCTTCTAGATCCCTCCTGTACTCTTTCTACAGGATGGAAGAAGAACAAAGAGACTGCAGAAAGGGCCACAAAGACAGGCCAGGCCAGGCATTCACAGAGCCGCCTGCCCTTTGAGCCCATAGTTATTAAACCCCACCCCCCACCTCAAAATGAAAAAATAGATTAAAACTAAACAGTGACTGATCAGAGTTTAAGTAATTGTGTTAATATATAAAAAGTGATGGTTGTTCCAATAGTGTGTAGACATTGGTGACTTTGGCAGGAATCCTGATAAAAGACAAAGTGAGCCAACACCTGATCACACAGAGAGAAAACCAAACATGTCACCGTTCAGAGAATCACATGCACGCATGCAGAGGTTGTTGCAGCCGTCTGCTCGGTGGAGGGCTGCTTGTGGGATTAGGAATCCAGGATGGATACAGATACAGATACACGAATAGAACCTGAACTACATGGAGCAATGCAAACAGAGAAGAGGAGGAAGATGGATCAATGCTGCGCCGTTAATCATGCGAAACACGTGAACCTAAACTGCATCAGTGGACCTACAAAGAAGAGGATTAAATAAAGCGGTGTGAAGAAACAGGGACTGCGGTGGGGATGTCGTCTTAGTATGATTATAAAGAGTGGTTGAGGTGAATAGGGGATAAATAATCACTCAGTTACCTCGCTGGCTATTTTGGTAGCGTGTCTGACATGTATCATGGCGGGGGTGACCTCCAAGCCTGAGAGGTTCTTGCCCCTCATGTACTCCTCAAAGTCCCTCTTATAGTCTTTCTATCAGCCACAAAGATAAGACAGGGGACAGACAGAGCTCAAGCAGTGCTAGATCACAGTCAGGTTACACTACCTGGTTTACACCACCCTGCCTACGATGACACCCACCTGCTGAATGGGAAACACGTTTACCTTTGTGGTCCCTCCATTGTGAGAGAATGAACAACTGAACTTGTGATAATTAACACAGCATTGGGAAACAGAAACGCACGAGGCCACGGGCGAAGCTTGATCTTAGCGTACAACCATCAACAGCATTTCAATGTACAGCGTACCAGAGGTCTGACAGAACGGGTGTTTACCTGGCTCTGCATGTGCTGGGCCTCTTTGGCAGTCACGTATGTGGGTGTCTCAAAGTCCAGCATGGGTTTTCCCTTCTCCCTCTCATACTTCTCCTTGTATTTCACCTGGAACAGCCCACACAAGTCGTATTTCTTATCATGATGACTAGAAATAGATGCAGACATCGTGATGGTAAATTCTCAGACTTCAATAGGTATTTTGATTCTATTCGTTACCGTTTAATGTGCTGTAATAGCTCATTTAAAACCCATTGGTTTGTTATGCTGTGCCCAAAATAATCGCTTAAAACTTAATGGAGCAAAAACAACAACGAACAAACAAAACCCCAACACTGTGTTGTTGTTTTTTTCTGGGAGGGGGGTGCTTGTTGATCATGTCTGCACCACTTACGTTGCTCTGAAGTTCAGAGGCCTCCTTGAGATGGAGCTGTTCTGGTGTGTCAGGAATCATATGGTAGTGACCTTTACTCTCCTCAAATTTCTTCTTGTAGCAGTACTACAGAGGGGGGGGGGGGGATTCCAAGTACGGACAGCGCAGTACAGCGAAAGAAAAACGAGTGTCTGGAGTTCACTCCTGTTCATTACTTTCATGGTCTTAACTATAAAAAAAAAAGTGTAAAAAAATATGATATTCTGATAAAACGTGAAAATTAAAAATGGTAGTTAAAGGGTGTGAAAATGAGATTTGTGTTACGTGATCATTAATAAAACTGTAAAACTACAGGAGGAAGAAAAACGAACTGATAAAAGTCAGAGTAGAGGTTATGAAGAGTGCTGGAATGGGAAGGTCAAGGGTCAGGAGGAGAAGGGTGAGGAGGGTAAGGACCACTACCAGATGAGGTCACAGAATAATGGATGTTGAGATGACGGAGCTTAGTGAGGTGGTAGGTGTATTATCATGTGGTTGATGCAGGGACGGAAACGCTGAGCGCCGACACAGATCAGCGACCCACAGAGAGCGCACTGGCGCTGAGCCGGCGCCAAGCAGCTTCACGGGTGGGGAGGTGAGTGGTTTTAAGGGGGAACGGCGTCTTACGTCGCTGGACAGTTTGCTGGTGCTCAGACTGTGCTGCATGGACAGGGACTCGGCCATGTCGGTCACGGGCTTGTGGATCTTCTTCAGGTCACCCTTGTACTTCACCTGGGGTGTTGTGATCAGAATTGATCAAAGCTCATCAACGCACAGCAGGATGAAACACGTGTAGTTCGGGGCGGCGCCCTTACCTCACTCGCCAGGTCATTGGCATCCTTCAAAGTCTTGTATATCTTACTCTCCTTCAGGTCAAATTGGGGTCTCTTTCCTTTCACCTCCTTGTCAAACTTCTCTTTGTACTTCACCTGTCAGTGTGGGATAGATGTAAGAGTTAGTATGTTTTTATGTAGGATTTAACCCCCCCCATCACATGGACAACATATCATTTTTTTATAGTGTATAAAAAGGGATGAGTTACTACATCACTTTGTGTGAAAGCTTTAACTCGCTTTTCAGTATTAATACCCGACTTTAACTGCATCCCTTGTTATACAGGACACTCAACCTCTCAAAAATGATTTCCATGCTTTCATTTCTTTTTCATGTTCAGTCCACGGATCCTACTTCACACATCAGAATGTATCTCCCCTACTCGACCTCATCTGCTGCCAAACTGAAATTTGAAGATACTCCTGAGGTGTTAAATGTGAATACGTGGGTATTTCGTGCAACACTGTGTGGTGACATTTTCCTGCAGAATAACATCTTGAGGGATCTAATTCTCCTGCCATCAGCCATCTCATCTGACCCAAGATGCATTCCGTGCTATCGCCTGCAAGCAGGAATGGAAAGTCTGTGATCCCCATAAACACAAAATAGACTTATTAATATTAAAGTACATGATATCTGATGCGGTTGTGTTTACTGGGAGCCTGGACTGTCCTTTAAATCAACACACCAGCTTTTGACATGAGGAGAAAAAGCAGCATCCATAAACATAATTTCGGCAAAATTATTTTTTAGCTAAATTTAGCAGTGATGAAGAATTAATCTGCTCTTTTAACATGTGTAAACTTTTACTGAAAAACCCTACACTGCGATGAGTAACTTTAAATTAAGCAAACAAATATACATACATCGTTGCGAGCAGCTATGCAACGCCTCTCTATGCCGAGCAATGGGCCCATGGGGGAAGCAAAAGAGCCGTGCATGCACACAATGCTTAACTGCACAAAGTGTCTCACAAGTCACTGAATCTGAATCCATTAAAAGTTCCACAAATCCCTTGGTCGCATCATAAATCAGCTGATCAATTGGTGGTGTCAATAACGTGATATGAAAAGGACAGAAGGACAGACGACACACAGAAAACAGCAGCCCTTCAGTTTCAGGGCGTAGACCTCCTTACATCACTGGTCACCGCACTCATTTTCTTAATGTGGCGCATCATGGGAGTGTCATAGGAAGCTGCTCCATGGAGGGAGGTAGTGGCCTCCACCTACAAAGCATGGCGAGATGGACGGATGAGAACAGAGACGAGGACACAATGGAAGGAGAAAGGAAAGGAACGTGATGAGGAATAAGGAAACGACAGAGGGGGAAGTAGGACTGAGGAGGAAAATTAGTGGGGGAGGACCGGGGTATGAGGGTGGGAGGGACATGTACAATGAGAGGAGCAGTTTCATGAATGCAGGATGATGGAAGAAGCACTATGGAGGAGCTGCTAGTTCTACCGTTAGGCCTACAGGTCTGCTGCTAAGCACCTAGTCTGCAAAGATTAGTTTATGGAAGGTGGTCTGACAGCGGATCGGCTTCGGTGTTACAGGACTACAGTATATTGCCTCCTCTCACTGATTCTATCCATCTTGTATGTGAAATAAAAACAGGAAACATTTTGTAGGAGACCATAAGTCTAAGGGAGCCAGCTGGAAAGTGGCTCAAGATGGTGGACTTGGCTCGGTGTACCTGGCTGGTCAGCTTAGACACCTCCGTGGCCAGAGCAATGTCTGGGCGGTAGGCCAGAGATCCTCCGCGGCTTGCCTCCTCACGGGCCTTCTCGCGGTAGCCAATCTGACAGGGATAAAAGAAATCAGTGGACCGTGTTCAAGTCTTTGTTTTTGCCAGCACTTGCTCTTTGGCGCTAATTCATCATTATTTTGATGTGTGTTTCCAAGAGGTCACTTTACAGTCTGTAGGTTATGGGAGAAAAAATTAGTATAAGAAATACAAAGTTCCGTTGTTCTTTCAGAACATGCCAATGTGAAATAGGTGGGGGTGTTTTTTTCTTCTATTCCCCTCAGTACAATGTCTAAAAACATAAAGACCAGTGAGACATATTCATACAGTCATGTACATTCACATGTATTTTTGTATTTCTAAAACTCAGGCTTGTGTCTGCACAGATTAGGTTTTTTGATTCATTAGGAAACATGCACACGGTCGACTTTCGCCCAGAAAGAGTTCCTTGCATCCATGCACATGACGGTCACCTGACTGATCAGTTTGGCAGCCTGGGTCGCCTTCTTTATGTCTGGACGGTCAACAACAGTAGTGTAGGACAGGCTGGCTTTAGCATCCTTCTTGTAGGCAACCTGCAGCATTGGGCAAAGGAGCAAACAGGATCCTCTGTGTGCCAAAAACTGAGCAGCAAATGTGAAGAGAAATCACCCAACAGAGATTTTATGCTGTATAATGTAAGTGTCTCACGTTGCTCTGACTCTTGGCCACTTCCATAGCGTGCTGGACATCAGGTGGAACAACCATATTGTTATATATTGACTTGCCCTTCTCCTTCTCGAAGTTCTGCTTGTACAGTTTCTGTAAGTAGAGGAAGAAACGTAAGGCCGAGCAGCAGATTGTTGAGCTGCACATGTGAAACGAACGTGAGAACACTTTTACCCCGCTGATGAGCTTGTTGACTTCCTTGCTGTGGGCAGTGTCGCGGGTCTCAGGCAGTGTGGTGAATGAGCCTGACTGCATTTCCTTCTTACTGGCCTCCTTGTATTTGCTCTGAAGAAGCACACAACAAACTCATATTACAAGCACATAGTTTCAGCTCGATTTTTGCTGTGCGTTCGTGAAAGGTGTACAGAAATTCGTTTTGTGGTGATCGTTTCTGACCTCTGATGTCAGAGTACGCACTGCCTTGGCGTGGAGGATTTGAGGAGTGTCCATGACGGGCACATAGTGGCCCTTTGTCTTCTCATACTTCTGTTTGTATTTCACCTAAAAGACAGATATAGAACCTGTTTTGAACTACATGTCCTGAGATGTCCTTGTTCTCTTTGCACCTTAGTAATTTAACTTCATCACGCAGTTGCCGACGAAGAAGAGAGGAACTTACATCACTGGCCATTTCAGCATTTTTCATGCACAGGAGGGTTAACTTGTCATCAACTACAGGTATCACGCAGCCCTTCAGCATCTCCTTGTCATACTTGTACTCAACCTGGGTGACAATAGTGAGAGAAAGGTACAAAAATACTCTTGCATGTTGTAAAATGAAAACAATAGAAATCACGCCTGTAAAGAAGAAGCACCAACTCACATCACTCTGTTGCAAAGAGTTCTTTGCAGCGTTGATAAAGTCGGGCCTGTCTGTCGTCCAGATCCATTTGTTCTTGGTGGCTTCATAATTTTTCTTGTAGTTAAGCTGAAAATAATAGTGAAAAAAGGATCATCAGTAGTTTCAGTGATATGATTATGAATGATAAACGGATTCATGATGTCGTCACTGGAGTCTTACATTGCTGATGTTCCTGTAGGCCTCCTTTGCAGCACGGATATCATGAGCCTCGGGGTCCATGTTGATCTGAGCTTTGCTCTTCTCGTAAACCTCTTTGTACTTTAGCTGCAAGAAGCATGAAAAACCACAACATCAAACATATGCATTTAAGATGTGGGTCTCCTGCTCTATGGAAAAAAAAGTGCAGCTGGTCTGAGTTTGACTTACATTGCTGGTGATCTCCTTGACCTTCTTCATGTGCTGTTGATGTGGAGTGTCATAAGGCAGCGTGTACGCTTTCGCCTTGGTCTTGTTGTGCTCCATCTTGTAGATGATCTGAGGAATGATCATCACAACATTGTTAGGACAGTCAAACACAAAAACTAAATGTTGACACGTTTCGATTCTGGACCAAACAGAAAACTTACATCACTGATCTTTTTGCTGCGTTTGTGGGTCTCATATTCAGGAGTCTCCAGAACAGAGGTGAACTTGTTCTTGGCACGTTCATACTGCTCCCTGTACCTCCACTGGTGGAGGACAAAGTGTGTAAACAGGAAACGTCACATTGATTACCAACCATCGATTTCATTAGATTTCACAGATGTGTGTTCTGTTGATGTTTCTTAACTTTAATCTGTGCAGTTTAGGCTAAAACTATCACAAAAATGGAGTGAATAGAGTTTTACATTAACTGATTAATGCTGTCACTGTATTTGCATGTTAACATTAAGATGTTTTTCAGCTACGGCTTTTCTTAGCTAGTTCCCTGAACGTAGATGTCAGAAACACAGTGTGTTATGCTTTGTGGAAGCACATGCTTTGTGGAACATGCACAAACACAACAGGAGTTATTCTCAGGTGAAAGACAAGAACACGTTACCACTCTTCAGTCATGAACGTTTGCAGTGCCCAGGTAGTTCGTGGTGACCGGCAGTCCGTCTTATGCTACAGCTCACGCAATCTGAAGCTCATGTATGGAGTAACTTCAATACTCAAGATGAGACAATACACACATATTGTTAAATCTACCTTTAGGCTTTTACAATTATGAATTTGTGACTAATATATAGATCAATTATTCCATGTGTCTTTGCTGCAACGTTGCAATTAACTTCCCGTCTAACTCTAGATAAAGCATGTCCTGTTGGGCAACTACTGCGATGCATCCTAAGATGAGTTAAAGGTTGGATGAGTTAAAGTGGATCGATAGTCTGGGGATGAAAGCACGAACAAGGAGGGTGGAATGTGTGTAAGTTAAAATCCCCTCAGTGGTTACAATGGGTTGAATGGTTCTGCAGAATGAGTTTCAGCGTAACAAGACCAGAAACAGCAAAATAGAACGAATGAACCTTTTCTTTTTACTCTAGCATATGTCTACGTGTCTTTTTCTGGCTTGTTTGTGGACAAGGATCAGGGTCATTGTGTTGGCTTTTTACCTTACTGCTCATAGTGGACTGGTAAAGGGCTGTGAGAATGTCGGGGCGGAGTAGCTCGTTGCAGCCACTCTTTAGCAGATTCTTCGCTTTGGATTTATACCTCGCCTGTCCACACACACACACACACACACACACAACATGCCAAAAGGTGAGGACACATGATACAGAGACAACACTAGGAGGATCTACTCCTGAGATCGACTGAGATCAAGGAGCTGCTTGTCCTCATCTGTGCCCTCAGAGTGACAGAAATCATCACAGGTTGAAGTTTGAACGGTTCCCTGGTGTGTTTGAACACAAAACAGATCTAATTGAATCGGTGGCGAACGAGAGATGTAACTGTCTCTCTCACGGCACAGATCAGGACGGATCCCGCTCACTCAAGAGAGCGTCCGAGCTGCTGCTTGAGTGGCTCCGTTTACAACAACCTATGCGGGACAGAAAGAAAAAGAGAATGAGCGGATGCTGAATCAGACGGCGAGAGAAGTTTGTCGGGTTGGAAGACGTAGCCATGCGATGACAACCGCCCAGCAGGTCTGTCGACGAGCTCATGCACCAGTGTCAGGAGTCTGGAGGACTGGACGCAGGCCTGCCGTACGACATGGCCAAGGTGTTTACCTGGCTCATCTTGTTGTTCTCCCTGGCCAGTAGGTACCTAGGTTCCTCTGTAGTGACGGTGTACTTATCCTTGGTCTGTTCATAATGAGCTCTGTAGATCCTCTGCTCAAAATGTCAGAAGGCAGTTAAGCAAACATATCCAGAGAACAGTGCACTAAAAAACCCCGGAACAACAACTAAACAAAAGCATAATAAACATTTAGATAATACTGTTTTTACCTCCAAGCCGGAAATCCAAAGAAATGTACAGAACAATGTGATTAACGATGGCAACAAACAACGGTTCAGTAACTGCGCTGCTCAGAGAATGAAAGGGACTCACTTCGTTGATGAGAGTCGAGGCGTTCCTCACGGCCTCGAAGAACGGCGTGTCGCAGGTGTACCTGAAGTTGCCTCTGTTCTTCTCGAAGGAGGATTTGTACAGCCTCTGTCGTCATGAGAGTAAAGCGTTATTGGGAACGCGCGGAAAACGCAACGCTGCATTCTGCTACTTAAGAACTTGAAGACTTGCAAAACAATAGTGAGACAGTTTAAGTGGTGCGTAGAACTAAATAGACCCTTCACCTCGCTGTACAGCGTCTTGTTCCTCTCAGCCTGCATCAGCTCAGGTGTGTCCCACACATAGCAGCCGATGCCCTTTAACCATTCCAGGTCCTCTTTGTACTTGACCTAAAAACAGACACGAACATGGTATTTAATTTAAATGCTATGTGAACGTCATTCATGTCCAGGCGAGTCAACAGTACTCACATTGCTGACGTTTTCATTAACAACTTTGTTGAAGAAGAACTCAGGGCGGTCGGGGATGGACTTCCAGGTGCCCAGAGTACTAATGTACTTCTCCCTGTATTTCACCTGGAGACAAGAAATGGAATAGCTCATCTCAAAATGGTCATAACGTCGTTGTTGTCTTCAAAACAAAGGTGCAAAGACATAAGACCATTGCTGACCTCGCTGATGTCATCAGTGACTCTGCGGTGGTAGGTGATGTCCAGAGCGTCCTTGACTGTGCGGTAGTGGCCCTTGGAGAGCTCAAAGGTCTCTTTGTAGCGCAGCTGAGGACACGGAGAACAAAATGATGTCAGAAATGTGCGCAGTAGTAGTCAGTCTGAAAGTCCTTCACTGGTTCAGGACAGTGACTTATTTGAGGTTTTTTGATGAGTTTACTCACATCGCTGGACTGAAGGTAGGATTTCTTAGCACGGATCAGAAGAGGCGTATCAGCAATGGCAGTGTACCTGTGCTTCATCTTCTCATATTGTTCTTTGTACTTGTTCTAAGGGAAGAAAGCAGACGACTTACAGGGAGCAGAGAGCATTCTACGAAATAACATGGAATAAAAATACCAACATAGCAGGCAAAAATGAGGAATGATGAAGAGGGACACTTACGTCACTGTAGACCACTTTCATTATTCTAGCATGGCCCATGTTTGGAGTTTCAATTTCCTGAGTGAAATGAGCTCTCTCCTTAGCAGCCAGATCTGTGTACTTGTACTGTAGACAAACGCACAACATATTTAATCAATTATCAGGAAAAGACGTGATTAAAATAGTTCTTTCACTGAGTGAAGCCGAGTCTGACGGGACCTTGTTCGTCAGCTGCTGGGCCCATTTGGCTCGCTGGATTTCCACGGCGTCCACAGTGGTGGTGACCTTGGCCATTTCCTGCTTGCTGTGAGCTTTGTAGATCAGCTAAGATTAAGCAGAGGAAAAGAGTTAAGTTGAGTAAAAACAACTGGAAGCCATCTAAAGTGTGTTTGAGGGAAAATGACTCACGTTACTCATGTGGGTCTTAAGCTCGGTTACACGCTTGTACTCTGGTGTGTCCAGGACCACAGAGAAGTTAGCAAGGTTTTTCTTAGCATCCACCGGATAGTGCTCCTGTTTAAGTGAAACACGGCTCATGAATCACATCCGCAGTGAAAATAACGAATGCTGACGCGAAGCCAAATTCACCAAAGACTAACACGTACCCTGAATTTGGTGATGTTGCGAACGTGGACCATCTCTGGCGTGTTGTACAGGAAGCAGCCGAGGCCTCTCAGCCAAATCAGATCCTCTTTGTATTTCAGCTAATAACAAAAAAAGAATTGAAACAAACCCAATTCAAAGCTGGTTTCCTGGAACTGTGTAGCAAACGTGCGTCTCTTTTCACCGTACCTCACTGCAGATCTGATTGACGTTGTAGCAGTGCATCAGCTCAGGTGTGATCGGCATTGAGATCAGCTGACCTTTGCTGCTGTTGTACTTCTCTTTGTACCACAGCTGGAATGTGCAGGGAACAGACCACACTTTTAAATGCCATCCTTCCACATGCACACAAACATTTATGACACAAATTGTGGCTCCGTACGTCACTGAGGTGGTCCTGGTTCATCTTGACTTGTTTGATATCGGGGGTGTCGTAGGTTGTGTGGATCTTGTCCTTGTGCTTATGGTAGTCCTCGCGATACAGGCGCTGCAGAAGGGAGGAGGCGGCGCGTCAGATTGTTATATCCATTAGGCAGTAACCATCACTGTGTCAATAATAACTCACCTCATTGATGATCTTGTGAGCGTTTCTCGCACCGACAAAGTTGACGCCCTCTGGATGAAGAGTGTACGCCTTAGCCTTCGTCATCTCAAAGGCCTCCTTGTACTTTGCCTGGACAAAAAAAAGCAGAAGTATGTGATTTGGTACGATTTAACTACACTAGCGACGTGACGGATCTCAAGAGAATCTGAAAAGTGAAGGACTGAGGAGAGTGAAGCACTGACATTGCTGGTGATAACACTGTTCATCTTAGCCTGCTTGATGAGAGGGGTGTCGTGGGGCAGGGAAAATCCGGTCGGCATGAATTTCTTGTTGGCCTCCTTGTACCAGTTCTGAGAGAAGCAGACGGACGAAAGCAGAGTGAGACCGGATGCATTTCAAATGCGAAATCATGGCAATTAAAGGTTGATTTTGAATGCACAATGAAAGCAGCGTGACACTTACATCACTCTGGATGTGGTTAGCCTGGCGTGCCCTTTCTGTTTCAATGGTAACAGCAGGAGACATGTTGGTTCCCTTGACATTGGCGTTGTAATCGTAGCGGTAGTGCAGCTAGAAAAACGGCACAAAGGTAAATGGTCAAGTGTGCATTCTGTTTTGTTGGGAAATAAAGGCAGCAATGAGATACTGTTAAGAAAATAAAAAAAAAACTCATTTACATCACTTAAGTTGACGGCGTTTTGTTTGGCCGTCTCATACACTGGAGTCTCCGTCACCACTGAGTAGTTCTTGAAAGCCTCGATGCCTTTGGCTCTGTACTTGCTCTGGAATAAAAGAACATGGCATTCACAATCACACACAAATAAGTTATTTAAGTTAAGTTATTCTGAAGAAAATGCAGATACACTGGACGCTCTAACCTCACTCTGAAGTTCTCCAGCTTGCTTGACACGGAGGATCTCTGGCGTGTCCCAGGCATAGCAGCCGATACCCCTCAGATAGTTCAGATCATCTTTGTAGAAGATCTGTAGAAAAAGCAAATGACAATGCAACACACGTTAAAGTGGCAACAAAAACATAGAAAGTGACAGAGAATGTCAAGCGTAGGGCAGTTACTCACGTCACTGAGCTGCTCGTTGACTTTGCGTGCTTGGACATACACCTGCATGTCGGGCAGGCAGATCCACTGATGCAGATACTTGCGGTAGTTGATTCCACTGACTGTGGACTGGGTGTTGCGGGCAGCCAGGATCTCCAACATGTCTGGTGGAATATGGTTCTTGGCTTTGGTCTTCTCGTAGTTCTCTTTGTACAGACGCTAAAAATATGGATAGATGGTTAATGGCAGATCTAGCGCAAAGTTTCCCGGGTTCACAGGGGCGGCATGACAGCTCAGTGGGCAGAGCAGTCATCTTCAAACCCAAGGGTGAGGGAGTTCGAATCCCAGTCTCACCAGGTTACATGTCGAGGTAAGACAAGATACCCCGTAGTAGCACAGACACAGGTCTAGCAGCTGTCCAAACAACAATTTCCCCAAGGGATTAATAAAGTATTCATTATTATTATTACATATATGTGGATGGATGCATTTTAGCTGCTTGTATGATCTTACAGTTCACCTCCTGTATTCGTCAAAAAAGAAAATGTGCACTTGGAAGACAAAATGGAAAAAACGAAGTGTAACTCACATCTAGCACCAGCTTTCCAGCTTTGACGCAGCGAGCAGTAGCGGGATCATCCTCCAGAGACTTGGGCAGACTGTAGAGGGTTTTGAACTTCTCATAATCCTCCTTGTACTTCACCTACAGGGGCAAAATGATTTAAGGCATTTTTTTCAGGTCAAACATTCAGAAAACAACATGAAGTGAACAGATCTTTGAGTTGAACTCACATTGCTGAGAACAATCTTCTGGTTTTTAGCGTGCTGCAGAGCATGCGAGTCATGTGGAATCTGGTAACTCTTGGCTTTGATTTTGTCCCAGGTAGAAGTGTAGGTTTTCTGTTGAGAGACAAGACATCACACATTGATGCTGCCACATATAAACATACCAAATCTTGTTATAAATACATATCTATTCATCTTAACTTACGTTGCTGACTAATTCTTTGAGGTTGTGGCATCTGGCGTACTCAGGAGTGTCCAGAACAGGCGTGTACAGGTGCTTCTCCTTCTGATAAGCCTCCCTGTAGTTGAGCTGTCAACGACAGGTGTTTAATTAATGCACTCAAATAGGAACTTTAAGCTGTATGTACACACCCATTGTTTAAATACAGTTCACTTACCTCACTGGCCCAGGTATGACCCAGGACAGCAGTCACATAAACTGGGGTGTCAGTCACAATGGAGTAATTGTTGAATTCTTTCTTGGCATCCTTTCTGTATTTAATCTATACGGAGAGATATTACATGGGTAAATACAAATACCCAAAGAACTTAATTATTTTATAAATTCCATACTTTCATTTTGTCTAAGTAAATCAAATACACTCACATCACTCTGCAGCTCGTATGAATTCTTGGCACGAACAATCTCTGGTGTGTCCCAGACGTAGCAACCAATACCCTTCATCCAGTTCAGATCATCCTTGTAGAAAACCTAGTCAGTGACAGAAGCAAAGAAGTGCAACACGATATGTTCAGTGAACAAAACTTTGTCTGTTTGTTTGACACAGCACAACGCAGTGAAGGAGGACCTACATCACTGAGAATCTCATTGGTCTTGCGGGCACGGATGGCGTCTTCCTGTTCAGGATGACAAGTCCACTGGTGCAGGTAGGTGCGGTAGAGGACATCACTCAGCATGTCCTGGCAACGCTTAGCCACCTGGTTAGCGATGATGTCAGATGGGATGTGGTTCTTGGTCTTGGTATGATGGTAGTCCTTGTTGTAGAGCCTCTGTAACAATATGCATATCATGGAAAGTTGGTGACACAGCCATTAGCAAGACAAAATAAACTAACCAAAATATAAATTCATGATTATTAAAACACAATATGTCCTAACGAAATGTCGAAATGTCTGAAATATTTAGGTGAATTACCAACTCTATAATCCACCAGCATCTGCTGGTCTGTATTAGGATGGCTTCATACTTTATTTATGGATCAAATGGACAAACTATCATTAGCATCTTACCAGTCCCTTGTTCTTTTCCTGCTGTCCACAGCGCACCACCTCAGGGAAGTCCACCAAGGTCCCAGCCATGTAATGACCCTTTGCCTTCTCATGCAAATCCTTGTACTTGACCTAGTAGGATCCACAACAATTAAAGTCAAAGCTTGCTTATAGACTGTTTTTGACTTATGAGTAAGTGACTATAGTGTATGATACTCACATCGCTGGCGATCTCTCTGCTCTTTTTACCACTGAGAAGTGGGATGTATTGATGGTTCAGCTGGTAGCCTGCAGCCTTGGTCTCGTCCCATTTTTGCTTGTAGAGTTTCTGAAATTGTACAAAGGAGGCACAGAAGGGTTGAGAAAACGTGTCAAGCAAGTAAGTAAAAGTCATGTTAAGTATTTTACATTACCTCACTGATGTTCTTAGCCATCTCCCTGCTATGGGCCAGTTGAGGAGTGTCATCTGAACCAATATAATGGCCCTTCTCTGCATTGAAGGTCTCCTTGTACTTCAGCTACAGAAGGAAAAACATAAGACCATTATTTTAGCCTTTTTTAAAGTTATTTTAAAAAATTGGTAATAAAGATTGAGTTTATAAAAGTGTAGATTGCATGTGGGAAGGTAAATGTTTACATACATCACTGAGATTGGCAGCATTTATCTTTGCCAAAACAATCTCAGGCCGGTCCACAATCAGGCTGAATTTCCCAAAGCATTCTATGGCGTTCTTCTTATAGAGCCTCTGCAAAAAAACCAAACAAAAAAACATCAAGACGAGAAACAATAACATGCAAAGGGAAGTCAAATGCAAACAGAGCATGTAAAATACACGTACCTCGTTGAGGATCTCCTGTGCCTTCTTGACCTTGACGTGCTCAACAGAGTCAGCCGCCACCCAGCCGCAGCCTCTGATCCATTCCAGATCAGCCTTATACACGTTCTGAAACAGATTCATATACATTTTAAGGCACCTGCTGAGAGAATTTTCCCTTTCTTTTGTAAATGTGGATAAATAAGTCGTGGCGGCGCACTTCTGACAGCACTCACGTCACTCTGAAGATCGTAGATCTTTCTGGCCTGGACCACGTCGTTGGAGTCTGGCATACACGTCCACTGGTGTAGGTAAGTTCTGTAGTTGAAGTCGTTCACTTGCTGCTGGCATTTCTTGGCCAGTTCGATTGTCAGCATGTCCACTGGCAGGTTGAACTTAGTCTTGGACTTGTTGAAGTCCTTCTTGTACAGAGCATCGCTGGCAATCTTGGCTGAGTTCAGAGCCAGCATGATCAGAGGGTCGTCTTGCACACACCGAGCACCAATGTGGTGACCGACCTGCTTGCGGTATGATGCAAGGTAGTTGTGCTACAGAAGAGACAAAAAACAGTATTACCAATGATATCCTCATGCTGTCAGTTAAGGAAACCAAAAGTTCTTTTATTGATGACCAGTTTCAGACGTCTGACCCACTACTTACATTACTCTGCACTTTAGTTGTAAGAATGGATTGTTTGATTGGTACGGCATCTCCGGGCATGAAGTAGCCTGTGGCTTTGATAGTGTCCCACGCTTGGGTGTACAGTTTCTACAGACAAAGGCAGAACATTACAGATTTATCATGACGTATTGAATGTATGATAATAACAGACAAATGATTGACAAATGAGTGGCAAATAAACAGAGAACGATCTTACCGGGTGAATGTTCTTAGCTACCTCTCTGGCTGTGGCCAGAGTTGGAGTGTCCACCAGTGAGTACTTGGTCTTGTCCTGGTGCCAGGCCTCACGATATTTGGCCTGAAAACAGTAAAATCAAAGCTCAGTTACAATGGTATGTCATTGCTGCTTTGCTGTTAGGTGATATAACGGAACAAATAACTCTAAGGACATACAACATGCAGAGTGATAAAGTGTCTTCCCAACTGTACCTCATTGAGGACCCCAGCAGCATTCTTGGCACACACCAAGTCAACTCTATCACTTGGAACTGTGTACTGCTGCTTATCCAGCTTGACACGGTAGCCTCTCTGTAAAAAAGCAAGAAACATATGTATAAAAAAGAATTCAATACACAGACACCTTCAGCTTTGAAACTTCAAATGTATGTGAATGTCTGTGATCTTGGAAATAACTGCAAAGTCAGTGAAAGGTTAGTCAGATGACAGACTTACATCAGCCAGGATCTTCTGTGCATGCTTAACCTTTATAACATCCACGCACTCATGTGGCATCCATCCACATCCGCGTATCCACTCCATGTCTGCTTTGTATACAGCCTGCAGAAACATATCCGGCAAACGTATTTATTCACACATTTTCATGAATAAAAGGAAAAATTTCATTGTGATTACTTTATTATGTTTGTGCAAATAACATAAACCTACATCGCTCTGGAGATCGTAGGCCTTCCTGGCCTGGACCACGTCGTTGGAGTCCGGCAGACAGGTCCACTGGTGCAAATAAGTTCTGTAGTTGAAATCGTTGACCTGGATCTGGCATTTCTTGGCCAACTCAAGTGTCAGCATGTCCACTGGCAGGTTGAACTTGGTCTTAGACTTGTTAAAGTCCTTCTTGTACAAAACATCACTGGCAATCTTGGCTGAGTTCAGAGCCAGCATGATCAGAGGGTCGTCCTGCACACACCGAGCACCAATGTGGTGGCCGACCTGAGTACGGTATCCTGATTTGTATTTGTACTGAAAGAGAAGAGGGGAGAAGTGGATGAGCCGCAAGTAGCTTATTTATCAATCTGATGTAACTACATCTTTTCCATATTTTCTCTTACATCACTAATGATATCCCTGGAAGCTTTAGCCTTCAGCACAGAGATAGCATCCTCCTTGACATGGTAGCCTCTGGCCTTCTGATCATCCCATGCCTTTGTGTACAGTTTCTGCAGAGATGTTAAACAAGATGTAAAGACAGGCACAAAAAAAATCACAGTAAAGACACTTAGCTACTTTAACTTATTTATGTAAAGTTACATTTGAGGTGTTTCAACATTTGCAGATGCCGCACAGTGAGTTTTATGATGCAAACTTACATTGCTGATGTTGATAGCGTTGGCTTTGGAGAGCTCAAGGGTGGGGGTGTCAGCTGGCAGGTGAATGGTGAGTTTGTCTTTATCCCAGACCTCCCTATATTTTCTCTGTCAAAAGAACATTAACTTCAGTTTTACTCAATCACTCACGCAGATATTTATGCAAACATTTTATTATTTTATTGGTTTAATTCATTAGAAATATGAATTAGGATTCCATATAATGTTCTCACATCACTGAGGTTGTCAGCATTTTGCTTGGACAAGACAATAGCTGGTAGGTCGACAACACTGGTGAACTTGACAGTGCTTGGGTGCTGGCGATAGAGCCTGTCATTAAGTACAGTCTGAGCGTGTTTAACTTTGACGACATCCACAGATTCATGAGGTGACCAGCCACATCCTCTCAGCCACTCCAGATCAGCTTTGTAAATGGCCTAAAAGACAAATAGCAGTTTTAGTCATACCTATTATTTTTGTGGCTGAATTGCAGATCAATTTTCAAGATGTTGGAATTTCACTGAATTATCTAGACAGCTCAGGTTAAGCAGTTACTTAGTGGAGCTTTAAAAATGGGATAAATTCAAAGTTAAAAATTTAAACAATCAACAAGCCCGGCAAATTTAAACTGCACTTACATCACTCTGTAAGTCGTACACCTTTCTGGCCTGGACCACATCACTGGAGTCTGGCAGGCACGTCCACTGGTGTAGGTAAGTTCTGTAGTTGAAGTCGTTGACTTGCTGCTGGCATTTCTTGGCCAGTTCGATTGTCAGCATGTCCACTGGCAGGTTGTACTTGGTCTTAGTCTTGTTGAAGTCCTTCTTATAAACGTTATCACTGGAGATCTTGGCTACATGAGCGGCCAGCATAATCAGTGGGTCGTCATTCACACTAAGCGCGCCGATATGATGACCGCACTGCTTGCGGAAACCGGCCTTGTATTTGTACTGAAAATTTGGGTCAGAATTAATTCAAATTCAATGAATAAAAAACAAGTTTAGAAAATAAAGAGAACCCAGAAACTTAATTAAAACAAAGTTACAGACTTACATCACTGACGATGTCTCGGGAGGCCTTGGCTGACAAAACAGAAATGGCGTCTTTGGGAAGGAAGTAGCCTTTGTTGATAGTGTTTACGAAGCCCTCACGATAATATTTCTGTGGACACAGGTACAGGTTAAGGTGTCTGATAGTGGTTATACACAGTGTGCTAACCATGTGCTAATATGACAATTACAGAGGAGACAATAAAGGTGTCGTTCACTTCTACAGCGGTAGTTTAATTAACTGAGATATGTAAAGGAAGTTCATTGTTCCTGATATGATGTTATTCTATGATGTACAATGGCATTACCAGACTGGTGTTGAGTTTATTCTGTCTGGCCAAGACTATCTCTGGGGTGTCAGGCATGATGTGAAGTTTGGTCTTGTCCTTCTCCCACGCAGAAACGTATGCTTTCTGTAAATAACAGAGTACCACAGGTAAACAGCGTGAGATTTGACATTATTCAAGTTATAGAACATTACTATAAACCAAGGTTTTAAATAACATTTCTACCTTGTCCATATTGTGGGCATTGGCCTGAGCAAGGGCATAGGGCATGTCAGTTGCCTGAGCAGTGAACTTGAAGGTACTTGGATGCTGACGGTACTTCCGCTCACTCAGGATTTCCGCTGCTTTTTTGGCTTTCTCCACATCAACCGAACCAATTGGCACCCAACCCACACCCTTAAGCCATTCCATGTCTGCCTTGTACACAGCCTACAGGTATTAGGACATAAAGACGTACGGTACCGTGATTAGAAACAAACTAAATATAAATGCAGGGTTCAGCAAACATAAGAAAATCACATTACTCACATCACTCTGCAGGTCATATGCTTTTCTGGCCTGGACCACATCATTGGAGTCTGGCAGACAGGTCCAGTTGTGAAGATGAGTTCTGTAGTTGAAATCATTGACCTGGATCTGGCATTTCTTGGCCAGTTCCAGATTCAGCATGTCCACTGGCAGGTGGAACTTGGTCTTGGACTTGTTGAAGTCCTTCTTGTACAGAGCATCGCTGGCAATCTTGGCTGAATTCAGAGCCAGCATGATCAGAGGGTCGTCCTGCACACACCTAGCACCAATGTGGTGACCGACCTGCTTGCGGTATCCTTTCATGTACTGGTACTATACATAAAGAAAGGGTGAAGTGATCACAAAACAGAGACAAGCAAAATACAACAAGAGAAAACCATTTAAATGGAGGTTACATACGTCACTGATGATATTTCTTCCGTGTTTGGCAGCAACAACAGAAACAGCATCAGCCTTTAGGTCGTAGCCCTTTCTGAAGATTTCCTCAACACCTTCCCTGTACAGTTTCTGTAAAAGAATTAGATCAACTATAAAAATGAATATAATAGTGTTTGTGACATTGATATTTACTGGAGGAGCCTGGATCCAGTTTGTGAAGGTATATGATTAACATAATTTAATTAAAACTGTAAAGTTCATAGGTTACTTGTATGTGTGTTGCATTGAAAGAATCATTAACATTTTGAGTTATTAAGAATAATTGTTCATAGGTTCATAGTAGGATTTTTCGTAATTACAATGTATGCTTTTATTTTGAAAGGCTAGCAGAGACAGGAAGATAGGCTAGATCAGAGTGGAGCCACACAGTTTTTTGACCTCTCAATCCCTCTGCATTCTTTTTGGCGTTAGTGGAAACTTTATCAATTTTAAATGTAACTGACATTTACCCATTTTTGTGCCTGTTTAAGTAAATATTTTCAAACTTAAACAAATGGTCCATTGGATATTTGGATAAAGAGAAAGAGGGATACGGCAGGGCTTCAAGCTAAGGCTTCATTCATTGGAAACCTACATTCACTGGCAGGAAATTTAAAAAAGGCCATAAGGTAAAAACAGACTAAACCTACCCTGCTGATGTTGTAAGCATTAGCTTTGGAAAGCAACAACTCTGGTGTATCCGGGTTAACGTGAGTCTTAATCTTCTCGGCCTCCCAAGCCTCAATGTATTTTCGCTGTGGTGAGAAAGAAAAAAGAATGCATAAACACAAACTATAAGCAAGGGGAAAAGATGTGAAAAAATTGTAAAAATTACACAAGAGAAAATTCTTTACCTTGTTAATCACATCAGCATTTGCTTTAGCTAAGACCATGGGCATGGAGGTCATGTCAGTCTTATATTTTAGTGTCTCTGGTTTCTGCCTGTAAAGACGCTCGCTGAGGATTGTTGCAGCGTTCTTGGCCTTCAGCACATCAATTGAACCAATGGGGACCCATCCTACACCTACGACCTCATCCAGGTCAACTTTGTACACAGCCTAGCAGGAAGAACACATGCAACATTAAAACACAGAAGCACTGTCAACGTGACAGAAAATGTTGAAATACTGCATCCTGACTATGTCACAGAAGAACTTACATCACTCTGCAGGTCATAAGCCTTCCTGGCCTGGACCACGTCGTTGGAGTCTGGCAGACAAGTCCACTGGTGCAGACGAGTTCTGTAGTTAAAATCGTTGACCTGGATCTGGCATTTCTTGGCCAGTTCCAGATTCAGCATGTCCACTGGCAGGTGGAACTTGGTCTTGGACTTGTTGAAGTCCTTCTTGTACAGAGCATCGCTGGCAATCTTGGCTGAATTCAGAGCCAGCATGATCAGAGGGTCGTCCTGCACACACCTAGCACCAATGTGGTGACCGACCTGCTTGCGGTATCCCGTCTTGTACTTATACTGATGAAATCAGGAGAAAAGATTATGTTACAACTACAACATTTCTCACATTGCTGACTGATCGCAGCATTTTCAAAAATGTATAAAAGCACTTTATATGATGAAAACCGAGGTCACTCACATCACTGATAATTTCCCTGGAGGCCTTAGCAGCCTTGACGGAGACTGCATCAGCTGGGAGGAAATAGCCCTTTCTAATTGTGGCCTCAAAGCCTTGTCTGTAAAGTTTCTGCAAGGAAGGACACAGATGAAAACATCAGTAAGATGAAGAAACAAGAACAATGTTGGACAAACTTGAGCATTTCTAGAATGGGATGGCTTAAAAAAACACAAGGATAAAATGCCTCACAAAAATCTCATCTGGTTGTTAATGTGTAGTAATGACTGTGAGGTTTAAGGTGGTACATAAATAAACACATTCTGTGGTAATGATATTAAACAGTTGAAAGCCTTTCACAGCTTCAACAAGATAACACATGAAGATCACATACGAAATAAGACGGGGCTCATCGTCGTGTCCAGTAGGAATTATACTAACCTTGCTAATATTTGAAGCATTCTGCTGTGAGAGAAGGATTTCAGGTGTGTCTGGTTTTATGTGCAGTTTGGTCTTGTCCTTCTCCCATGCCTCAGTGTAGAGATGCTGGAACAAATCACAAAAAATGTTATTATCTAAAGCGGTAACCAGACTTAACTCTCCGTTCCAAATCAAGATACAACAAACTCCACCTTGTTCATAGTCTGGGCATTATTCTTTGCCAGTACGATGTTCATGGCATCTATGGGGCTAGTGAAGGGAACAGAGCTAGGATGCTGGCGGTAATTTCTTTCACTCAGGATCTCTGCAGCTTTCTTGGCTTTCTCTACTTCAATTGAGCCAATGGGGACCCAGCCCAAGCCCTGGAGCCACTTCAGGTCAGCTTTGTAGGAAGCCTGTGATGCACAGTGGTAAATCTTTTAGTTCCTGACACACTTTGTAGTGTAAACATGGACTCAAAGACCATCAGGAATAAATCAGCTTGAAATCTGAACTCACGTCACTCTGCAGGTCATAAGCATGTCTGGCCTGGACCACATCGTTGGAGTCTGGCAGACAAGTCCACTGGTGCAGATGAGTTCTGTAGTTGAAATCGTTGACCTGGATCTGGCATTTCTTGGCCAGTTCCAGATTCAACATGTCCACTGGCAAGTGGAACTTGGTCTTGGACTTGTTGAAGTCCTTTTTGTACAAAACGTCACTGGCAATCTTGGCTGAGTTCAGAGCCAGCATGATCAGAGGGTCGTCCTGCACACTCCGAGCACCAATGTGGTGACCGACCTGTTTACGGTATCCCGTCTTGTACTTGTACTGGAAGAAGAATGAGAAAAGTTATCGGTACAATACCAATTATATGGTAATTGTCCTTTAATATTTAAAGACAGTCACTTACATCACTGGCAATGTCCCTGGAAGCCCTGGCTGCGATGACAGAAATGGCATCGTTGCGCATATCGTAGCCCTTCTTCTTGGCTTCTTCATTTTCCTGTTTGTACATTTTCTGTACAGAAAATACAATTACCCCAGAAACATTACATTACATATATACAAGTATCCACAAATGTAATACAATGATAAAAGTATCTGGAACACTGCTTAATGTTTAACTTACCAAACTGTAGTTGTAATTATTTGCTTTGGCTAGAAGAACATCCATAGCATCAGGCATGATGTGGATCTTGGTCTTCTCATTGTCCCAAGCTTCAGTGTACGCTTTCTGCAGTTACAGAAACCACCAACACGAGAAAGTATTGAAATAATGCATTTTATGATAAAACAATTTTCTCATCTCATTCATAGTAAATAGATTTATAGAAATACTAAATAGTCATTTAATGACACAATACCTTGTTCATAACCTGAGCATTGGCCTTAGCCAGTACGATGGGCATGTCTTCAGTGGTGCTCTTGAATTTGTAGTTGCTTGGGTGCTGACGATACTTATGCTCACTCAGAATCTCACCAGCTTTCTTCACCTTCTCAACATCCAGTGAACCTATAGGCACCCATCCAATACCCTGCATCAGCTTCTGGTCCTCCTTGTAAACAGCCTAGGGGGAAACAATTTGTATTTTATCTTTAAACACTGTAAAACATCTCTCAATTCATAAACATAAAAAACTTTCCACCTTACAAATACAAAGGACTGATACTCACGTCACTCTGCAGGTCATAAGCGTGTCTGGCCAGGACCACATCATTGGAGTCTGGCAGACAGGTCCAGTTGTGCAGATGAGTTCTGTAGTTGAAATCGTTGACCTGGATCTGGCATTTCTTGGCCAGTTCCAGATTCAACATGTCCACTGGCAGGTGGAACCTGGTCTTGGACTTGTTGAAGTCCTTCTTGTAGAGCGCATCACTGGCAATCTTGGCTGAGTTCAGAGCCAGCATGATCAGAGGGTCGTCCTGGATGCTGCGAGCACCGATGTGGTGGCCGACCTGCTTACGGTATCCGGTCTTGTACTTGTACTGGAAACCAAATATGTGAAGCTCCATGATCATGTGTGCAGTATTAAATATATGGTAACTGTTTATCAATGGTCATATATCACAACAGCTTACATCACTGGCAATGTCTCTGGAAGCCTTGGCTGCGATGATGGAAACAGCATCGTTCCGCATATCGTAGCCCTTCTTCTTGGCTTCTTCATTTTCCTGTTTGTACATTTTCTGTAAATAAACATCACACAGATGTTAAGTAGGGATGGATGATGAGTATGACCTTTGACCTTCAGGTAAGACCTTTACTTGACGTTTAGTTAATTATTGTATATGAAATTTTGCGTAGTTTGCTTTGCTAAATGTATCAACATCACATATATACCATTATTAATATAAAAAAATAACTATTTAAAATACATCATCAAGATTAGGCACTGGAACTAGTAACAAAAGTAAGTAAAAAGGGTATTTGTTTTACCGTAATTACTTCATTTGTCACTTACCAAGCTGTAGTTGTAATTATTTGCTTTGGCTAGAAGAACATCCATAGCATCAGGCATGATGTGGATCTTGGTCTTCTCATT
>JAUMHF010000013.1:3504005-3536882 GCA_032359275.1 Microctenopoma steveboyesi
CTAATGTTTATCAGTACATTACAGAAAATAATGAACTTTATCACAATATGCTAATTTTTTGAGAAGGACCTGTATATGTGAAATAATGTTCATGCTAAATCTCTGCCTAATTTTGTGACACAGCGTTCTAACTTCAAAGGCTTAAACATAAAAAAACCTCCCAACACCAAAAGCTCCATCTTCGATCGAATAACCGGGCCGCAGCTCATCCATACAGGCATGCAGACAAAAAAACGGGATGCGCCATTGTCAAGGCAAAGCAGAGGTGTCCCGCACTGATTGAACCGTTGTCTCTTGGATGCTTTACCTGCAAGTACTGAGTCGTGTGCTCAGTGACAGTCGTCGTTGTCATCTGCTCGACATATTACAAATATAGGAAACACTCTGGGGTTTCAAAATGGCCAGAACAAGTTATGGGAGAAACAGCACAATACATTTTTTGGATTGAGGGTGATATTTCCACAGCTCTGGTTGCTCTCACTACCACTAAAGCACATCGTTAGTTGGTCTGAGGCCAACAGCTAGACACAGGAGAGAACACTGTCCCCTAAGATCTTTGTCCTAACCTGTAATAAACTCATTTCTTCTGTACTCAAACTCCGCTGAACTAATCCCCCGAGGTGAATGTGGAGTAATTGTGGCTGCAGCCTGATAAAGTCTGTGTTCTCCAGAGGAGAGGGACCCACTAATATCCTCTGTGTTATGTTGAGCCTGACCGCTCTAAATCTTTGATCCTCTCAAGTCTATAAACTCCAGGCATTCACATGACAATAATTCTATTATTATTTGTCATTTCATACCGGGTTGCTACGGCACACAGCGGCACACATTTAGACACGTTGAGGTCACTCGATATCTCTGTCTGTTCAAACACAGCTCTCGTGGGTTCAAACTGTTGGTTGACCCGAATAAGAAAGAAAACTTTTATCCTCGCGCATGTCGTGTAACGTCGAGCCACGCACATAACTCGATGTACAGTATCCGTCTCTGAGATGGAGGATACTATTAAGCAACCGCAACAGTTGTGCTGTCCCAATGTACATATGATTGATGGTTAGTTCTATATAACTAAATGTTCTGCATGGTTAGACGTCACTTGAGGTATGAAGTATGGGAGATCTGATTTTTTTTTTTTGTAACTCGAGAAAAAACCCATCTATTTAAAGGAAAACAATATTTCCTATTCAAGTGCCTCAGGCTCCAGTAACTAATCATATTACTACAAATAGCGCCCTGTTCCATGAATAGCACAGCCGGTCTGAATTACACTCGTCTCCACTTAAAAAGAGCAGTTACAGTCACATAGGGTTTAATATTGCAGAGCAGGTAACTAGTAATTCTAGGAATAACCAGAGCTGCGAGAAAGAACATCTCAATCCTTTTGATTAACATTTGTAAGAGGCCTCGGTATCTGAATCTCTCAGACAGGAGAGAACCATAGGTGTAGATGGAACACTGATCTACCTCTTCATCGCACATCCTCACAAACCAGGGTAAAAATAACCTTACTTCACCTCACATCAGGCACTTTTTCCATGCATCCTTCTACACTAAGCAAATTTCTAGCACTGTGACGTTAACATGATCAGAGTGTGATTTACAGCACAGTGGCTCGTCTCACTTTGCGCTCTCGCTCTCCCTCTCTCTCTCTCTCTCTCTCTCTCTCTTGCCTTCTCTCCCTCCATCTCTCTGCCAACAGCCACAGACGAGTACTTCTAAATTTGTCTGGATGCCAATCAGAGAACTCTGGGCTCGTGAAAAACCTGAGACGTGAAGTCAATTAGGAATCAATACTTACATATATAAATATATCATCATGAATAAATAAATAAATCAAAAACAAATACTTTTTTGTTGTCTCTCAACTACTTATATTTGAATATATGACCTGAACTATGTTTCTCCCCATTCTGTAGATGAAATACGAAGCCGTCTTACTGCTTACTCAAAACAATGCAGCTTTTCTCCACAGTGTAGATGAAAGTGCTAGTGAAATCAGAGTGTACTGATCTGCCCCGCCTCCCAGACGATTCCCATCTTTGCAGTAAAGATGGTGAATCTAGCTCAAACAGTTGATATGTTATACGGGAGTTAAATGAAAACAAGTGGCGTGCGGTCACTCAGACTCCCCTATAAGGTATCAGCAACGTTACATGTTGACAAATACGAAGCTACCTTTAATCCTATTTCACCAGGAAATATGGGATTAAACTGGTAGCCTTCTGTTTTCACTCTTCCATTGGACACTGACATGGAGACCTTCGACAACACAATTCATACACAAAACAGACTCTGAATTCATCTTAAAATCTTAAGAAGTTTGAGCAAATAATCTGGAGACAGATATATGATCAGTGAGAGATTTAAGGAAACTTCCTGGCACATCCTGGTACATTGTATGTAATCCAACCTGGCGCTATCTATGCTCTACAGGAAGGCTACCATCACGCTTAGAGTGCCATTACATCACTGCAACATGTGTAGAGATGGACTGCTACAAAAAATTAAATGAGTGCACGCTGTAAAGCCTTCAAACATATGGAAGTAAATGTCTTTATTTGTTTGCAGTTGTATGGGGATTGTGTCACTACGCTCCATTTGTAATGTTGTGTATGTCTGTCCGTCTCTAACTAGGCACTAGAAAATGAAATGAGCTCAAACGCTCAGTTTGAAATAGTTTTGATTTATAGTCGGCTGTTAGGAGCAATCCAGGACTTAAAAATCACCAGAAGGTGTGTGTGAAACAGGATCTACCAGTACACATGGACGACTGGTTCCACGAACTGCTGACTGGAGGGTAACGTCTCTAACTTAACTATTCATAGGGCCGACCACTGGTTCAGTGCATATCCTCAGTCTAATGGATCCAATCATATCTGTGGTTTTCATCCTGTTTATGTCAGAAACAGCTAAGCTTCATGGTTAATGTACACCAAAGAGGTGAGAAGACATCCACTTACCCCCTCCTCTTCCCCCTCCTCATATTCCTCATATTCCTCGTATTCCTCCACAGTTTCCGCCATTTCGGGACGGTTTCAGAGGTTCTACGTGGAACACAAATGTCAGCGTCAGGCATTCGTTGTTTAGACTCCAAATACTCATATATAATGAGGACAAATATAGTGAAACAGTGCAGAAGACTCAAATTAAATGTAGCATCAGCAAGAAAAAACGAACACACAAATAAAATTCCAATTTCAGAACAGCATATGCTGAGAGAAAAGACCAAATGACAACTGCACCAGAGGTATTTTAGGACGCTGCCAGCCAGGCCCTATTAAACCCAGTTACCTACCTTCAGAAAGAGGAATAATGAACAACCAACACACACTTAGAGGAACATAAATACATATGAATGTTCAAAAAGTAAATATGCATGCCATACCAGCGAAAGATTCCCGCAGTAATTCCTGACAGAAAGGAAGCCTCACTTGCCATCCACTAGGGTCTCAAACTGACAGTCCAACTTTGGGATTTGCCCAAATCCTAAGCAGAGTAGTAAAAATGTGTAAAACACCTCGCAAGCTGTACCACACAGGTAAATCAGTAACTGCACAGGGAGAATGACGGATTAGGAAGGTGAGACACTGTGTGCATTAGAACAGGCCTCTGCTTTGGAAAATGTGACACCCCTCCTCCCTCACTTGCCACAACACAGCTGAATGAACTGTGCCTCCTGGCTGAAGGTTGGCGACAGCTGCCCAACAGTGCTCCAGCTATTTGACATGTAAGCCAATGCCACTACCCGATTGGTCGCCTCCGTTTAGCTAATGGCCATGCAATGCCTTCTGAGGCTGCAGGTTAAATATAGGATGGCACACTAACTACCTTTTTTAGCACTCGATTGACCGCTCTTTCAGTTAAAATGCAATTTCTGCTGTAAAAGAACAAAGAGACGTTGATGGAACAAAGGAGGCAGAAAAACGAAAATAGGTGATGAAAGTTTGCAAAGGAGATAAAAGGACTTCTGCTGCACTTTCAGATACATCCACAGGTAGGCCCGGTCTGGTCGTTCCCAGGTCGTGCAGTTCTAATTTGTTTGGGTACTCCTTCAATGTGCAACAGAGTCTTCACACTCCTTATTCCCCCAATCAGCTGTCCCTCTGGATCCACAGGGCGGTGGAGGATGGAGATGGTGGAAGTCCAGACAGAAAGAAAGCTGTGCAGGGTGTAGAAATATGTGGACATTTATGCTTTTTTCTCCTTGTCTTTGCTTACCAGTGATATTAAAGTTTAATGGTCTCCCAAGCCGCCAAAGCCTCCCCAGCTTCCCTCCAGAGAAACGCTGGGCGACAGCACACAGCTAAGGTTTCTACCCAGGTTATCATGTGGCCGACGCAGCCAATCAAAAGTCAGCGCTCTCGGGTTTCAAAATCTAAATATACCTAAATGATCCCTTCAGAAAACAGCACCTGTTGAGGCTAATGCATCAGCGGTACAGTTATGAGGAAGACAGTGGGGCACGCGTGGCTCGGGGGTCTCGCACCAGAGAGAGTGAACCCAAACTACAACAGCATCACCTGTCAGCGTGCTGGCTGTGAAACCCGGGAGTGTTTTAGTTGAGCATTCGTAACGAGGTCTGATTAAGAGTGAGGACGTCAGTGTGGGTCTGTGAGGATAAGGCCAGATCTGATGAGGTCATCCGTTAGTTGACCCCGAGCTGGATAGTGCCAGAAAAATCAGGTCAATGTGTGACAAGACTTCAGCGAGGACAGAAGTACAAAGACACATTTTTTATAGACGGGTGGTTCTGGGAGCAACATGTCGGCACTAGATCGCATATAAACCATCAGTCACCACGTTGTGGTAATGAGCACTCAGCCTTCTCCCGCCAGCAGAACCTGCAGCATATTATGTCCACCACAACATTAAAAACCACCATCAGCTCTTAGTCCTGCCTATAGTTTACTTACCTTCTCACAGAATAAGTGTTGTAAGGAAGCAGTGAGCAGACATGATGTTTCAAATGATTCATGTGCATTAAGGAGGATTGATTTAAAAACACATCAAGAGCTCTTTCTGGTTAACATCCACAAAGCGGTTGAGGTCCAGAGGCAGCTATGGCTAAATTTAAGAACAATATGTGAATTAAATGACGGGACAAAAGTTATAAATCTCGTCTTAAATGTTGCATCACGATCTCTCAAGTGTATCCCTTCTGTACTCTTACTCTCTGTTCCAGGAGCAAGGTGCTACCAGTCACTAAAACAACGGCAGCCCTCCCATAATCGTGATCGTGACGCACAGGTTAACTGCTGGCTGCTCCCTATTAACACCTCTAGTCTGGAAAATTGAAAAAGTGGTCTTGTTTAAAGTGGTGAAATAAATTAGAATCATAATCTCTTAGAACAGCCTTTAAACCAGGGTTTTTAGCCAATTATAAACCAATATTCAATGTCCTCGTTACTGGTAAAACCCTAAGTCTGCCAAGTGCCATGAGATGACCTTTGTTAGAATTTGGAGCTATACAAATAAAAAAATACAAATAAATGAACTGAATTGAACCTTAAATTCTTCCACAAAGATTTGACTACATATTATCAAGATAAATCCATTTTAGCTTAATTTTATGTCGTTAATGATGATGTGCAAGTATGAGAAACTGTTTTTAAATGTTTTTTTTCTTTCATGCCACAAATTAAGTTGTATTTCACTGTTTGTGTCTCAAAACCTGAACTATAAACAGCATTAGCTAGACACTCCTACTGTATGAAAAATACATTTGGTTCATTTGTTTGTTAAACTGTAAACATCCAGTGGACTGCACCGGTCGTCTGACTTTTAATAACTAACAGCCAAAAGATCAACTTCCCAATGCCAAGGACACCCGGGAAGGACGCTACATGATGATTAGTCACTGGAATAAATGACAGATGACCAGCAACACCAGAACAGAACAGCTGCAAGAAAGACAAACACAACATAACCAACGCCAACTGTCAATCTCACCTCACCGACGCCAAAACAATTGATTCTACTGAGGTAAGAGGCTTAAAATGAAACCCATTAGTCACAGAATGGATTCACAAGAACAGATAGGGTGTTGTTTACATCATGGTAAATTTCCACACATTTGACCCGGTCAGCATTGGACTGGTTGACTAATCAAATCATTTTATTATTTGGACAGAGCTGATTAATAGTCTGTACAATAAAACATACTCTACCTTTATAATTGGGTACAAACAACACGACACAGAGCTCAGCCTCCCTCGAGTGAGTATACAGTAGGACCCGACCTGTTTGTGACACGTTACTGAGAGTAAACTGAGGACACTCAGATCTACTACCCTGCAGCGCGCAGAACACTCAGTGTCTGACTTACCTGCTCCAACTCGGGTATAAACGAATCAGCAGAAGAAGCATTTTGACTTTCACAGTTTGCTTTATGGTCCTCTGAGGACGTGATGCTCGTTCTGTTGAACCAACTTCTTGGTCAATGGGGTGCACACCTTTTGCTCTCAGTGCAACATTTACGACTGAATCACGGAGCACATGCGCCAACAAACCGGAGCAGTGAGCAATAAACTCGAGGGAGATGCGGGGTTGGGTGATGATTCTCTGTGGGCTTGTTACTTCAGAAGACCCTATTTACATAACATGCAGCCATTAGAAATGTGAATGTGAAACACTGACTAATGCTTCAGCTCACAGTGAAACGGCCCGTGCAGAATATAAAGGGCATTTGGAGAATTATTTAAAATAATGACTATAGTTATCAGATAAAAGCATTGAAACGTAGCGGAAGGCGAGATCTTATATCTGTGTTTGATCAGCGTCAATGTGTTTTCTGACGTTTTGCGAGTGGCGCTCACATTTAACAACCTGGTCCTGTCTTCTCTCCCTGAATGTCTCTGCTGTCTTGCTCATTCTCTGCCTTTCACCTCTTTACTCCTGTAGCTGCTCATCAGAGTCCCTGAAAAGAGTCAGAGGCCGTGAGCTCATGTGACACATTCGGTCTCCTGAAGGACTGGAAAAAGAAGAGGTTTCAAACAGAACATAGAGTACAACTATCAGGCAGGAGAGAATGAGAAGAAACGGTCACCTGAAACAGATAAAAACACTTTATTTGTACTGATTACTCATAGGGACTGAAAGGAGGAGGGCATGTTGTGATCTGACCCTCCCGTCTGCATGTTCCAGTCACCATCGACCGTCGCTGTTTGAACTTTCTGCTGCAGGCACCACGTTAAAGAGGAAATACTGGACTGTACACACAGGGGGCAATAAAAACCACCACAGCCTGTACAGCAATACTGCAAGGCCACCATGGGCTAGACTCACACACAGCTAAAGAATCAGTCCATGTAGAGTTCCGAGTCAGACACTCGGCCAACGTCTGTCTTTCACTGAAGGAAAACCGTGCAGAAATTCCGATTTAAATAATTTGAGTGTCTTTTATTGTCCAGTGTCCTGAAAAGGTCATGTTTCTTGTTTTGACTTCAGATGTCTTTCGTATAATAAATTATCACAGAAGAATATAGCGTCCCCGGCAGCTTCACAGGAAAGAGGAGAGGGCCGTCCATCAACTGTCCTCACCCCCATCCTCCTTTCATGCTCGTGTCTGGAGGCAGAGAAGCAGAGAGCAAGGGCGCACTCTTGATCAGAGTCAAAGGTCATCATCTCACACGCAGCCTTGACGTCATCCACTCGAGCCCCTGGCACAACCTGAAGGTAAACAAGACATTGGATGTGTCACAGAGGAATGGGGATGTGGAAGAGAGGGACAAGAATGCAGGCTTTAACAAGCTCTAAATACTGCGTCAGAAAGACCACTACAACAAGTCTAGCAGGGCGAGTGTTAGATGGAGTTCTCACCCCTCCCCAGTGAGAGCGCAACAGGCCTGGATGTGCCACTGATGGTCTTTTATTGAGGTAAGTTGGAGGCTCTGGGAGATCTCAGCCACAGACATGCAACCTTTCACATCCTGCTTGTTGGCAAAGATCAACAGTCCGGCCTTTCTTAAATCCTGGAAAACACACGAAAGAAGGTGAGACTACATTTTCTTCTTAGACGCCATAATGATAAAACAAGTATTTAGTTGGTTTGGTAAAAAAAAATAGACCGCGCTATACAGTACATCTGCATGACAGGCTGTGTAATATTGATTTAAAGGTGCTTCATCCTGTGTTTAAGCACCTTTGATGAATGCAATCAGCTCTCCATCAGATGTACAAGACATCTGTACACCTAATGAACTGTCAACAATCCATGTCTATAAAAGATCATTAATTGATGTGTGGTAGCCGTTTACTAGAGCTGTTATACGTCCGATATCAATTATCAATAAACTGAATAAAGAATTTTTGGAGTATAATTACTCACTTCATGTGCTAGCATTCTGTAGAGTTCTTCTTTGGTCACGGTGATCCTTTCTCTGTCTGTGCTGTCAACCACCACGATTACAAACTACTCAGAAAATAAAGAAGAGAACCATCGGACAGTTATTTAAAAAAATGGTCTCACAGTTATGAGAAAGGATGCTCCACATGTTCTGTCTGATTAACTGTGAACACAGCTCGTACCTCTGTATTTGTGTAGTATGTGTTCCATGATGACCTAAGGGACTCCTGACCCCCGATGTCCCACATCAAAAAATGAGTGTTGTTCACCACGATCTCCTCGACATTGCTCCCAATCGTAGGTGAGGTGTGCACCACCTCATTCATTGAGCTATATTAAAAAACAACAACTTTAGATTGCAGCTGACAGAAAGATAAGACTATGGAGACATGTGCAGAAGCTTATTAGTACTGTGTAGTACAATGTTTGCACACTTACAACTGGTAGAGAATTGTGGTCTTGCCAGCATTGTCCAGGCCCACGATAATAACCTTGTGCTCTGAAATGGAATAAAGACATTTAATATTAATTCACAGAGCCAACAGTATCATTCATGTGTGGACTGAAGGCTGGTGGCCGACTGCTAGTGGTGTATCACACTTATGTAAACTCAGCCATGCAGTCGGGCTAAAAGACGTCGTTTGATGCAGAACTGCACTGGCCAGTCCACACGACAACCCTTTTTGTGTTCGGCACCAAATTGTGCAGCTTCACACCATCTAGCGTCACGGAGACACTGCGGTGCTGTGAACAGCGTACTTTCACAGATACACATGAGTTAGTGGGTGGTCTTAAGCAGGCTTAAACAATCAGGTTGAGCCCAGCAGCAGCTGTGGAGATGGCATTATGGGTGCCATCTCCACGGTCTCCCCCTCTCTCACACACTCACACACACACAAAGATGCTTTTTACAAACAAGACGTGACAACTAGGATGAATTGCTCTCTTGCTGCTGGTAGAGCGGTGTGACCAAGTGTTAGCAAGCACAAACAGGACAAAAGGAAAGTTCAATAAAAAGGCACAAGGGATCCAGCAGTTGGTTTTTAAAGTTATTTTCAAATTCTAAACCTTAAAACAAATTGGTAATCATAAAATTTACTTTACTTTACTTGGCAGACGCTTTTAAGCGTCTTACAAGGAGAAGACACCAGCAATCACCATTCAGTTCTCGCAAAAGCTGAGATACTACAACAAAGAACCCTGATAAGGTCTAACTCGTCAAGACAAAGAACATGCATAGGAACACCCTATCAGAAATATCTTGCTGTACAGTAAACCATAGCATCACCTAACAACTATACACAGGGATGCATTTGGTCTCCTGCTGATACGCACATTGAATTTGGCAGTATTCTAAGTTTCCAGGCTTTTTGTGCCATTCATCACTACTATTCCTCACCCATCCTCATTGGAATTAATTTGAACCCTCTCAACTTGCTGTGGAAACATATTTGCCACCTGTGGTGGGAGAAACTGCACTGAAGCGATTGCAATAACTGGCAAACTGTTTTTTTTGCTGTGCTGTTGAGAAATTTGGGTCAATCTTTTTTGCTACACCAGAGGGTTTGCAAGCATATATGGCTGGTTAAAGGTCACGCCGCGGCATCTCAGTAGGATTTATGTATTTATGTATTATTTATGTATGTTCAGATAACTGATCTGCAGCACAACCCAAGCACGGTTTTCATCAATGTGTTTGCTCAGGTTATCTTTAGGTAATATTAAACTCAGTTTGATGAACTGAATAATTTAAGTGTGACAGAATGCAAAAAGTCAAGAGGGGGGAAAATACTTACATACACTAAAATAAACACAAGTGACAGCAGCTGCTGTTAATGTGACAAAGGTCTTTACTAAAGGTAGGGAAGTGAAAGCAGCTGAACTTCACAAGATCAAAATGTGGGCCTTCTGTAAGCACCTCTATCATGTTGAAACAAAACAGCTATGAGTAATGTAACTGCTTCGACAACCTGGCTTTATCAAACATAATAATACTGTGTTTTGTGCTCGGAGATCACAATTCAGACAGAGCTGCTGGGGCAAAAACATTTTGTCTAGAATAAAAAAAGGTCATGCAGGTGCCAGCTAAGCTGCTGAACATATTCACAGTTCACATATTTAAAAGCAGGTGGCACAGCGTGGATTTCCTGCCACAATCCAAACTCTGTGTACTACTGAAACTATAACTAATCATTGTTGTTGGTTATTCTTACATGCCTTTTCTTAACTAATTGTTTTAAGTAAATTTCTAGTTTAAATAGGACAAATTTGGCAATAGACATTTTTAACAGGTGGAACTTTTACATACTTAAAAAAACATGTTTAAATAAAAACTGATGCCACTTACTTTTCTGTCATTTAAGTAAACTGTAGTACAAACACGTGAATGTTAGATAACCTGGAAAAGCTGTCAATGCTTAAGTGTCAATGTGGTTGACTATCTACATCTGCAGGGCAATCTTCATCCTATGGGATTGAGTTCTTCCGTCAACATTAATAAACTGCAATTTAAAATGCTTCAGGACAAACACGTGAAAGCCAGTCAACACTTGAACCATAAAGTTAGCAACTTTTAGTAAAGTAAACAAACGAGTTTGTAGTGTCAAATCACATGTTCTCCTCAGATGATGGATCTAATCCAGTAGGATTTCAAATGTATTTATTGGCCGCTTTTTACAAAATGAATGTTAAATTTAACCATAAAAGTATTTTACGGGTGTTTATTAATATATCACTTCCTATTATTAGTTATTGATTTTCTGTTGAACTATCAGCTCTAATGCTCAGTGTGGCCCAGACTTACACTCTGCTGCCTACTGTGGATGATAAGTCAATGCCTCGGCTGCTTTGTATGATCTGGAGGAAATCTGACCACAATGTTGCTGACAGCTGAGCGCCTACAGTAAATCTCATCTGATGTTCACTGTGTAGTGATAAGATGATGTGAGCCAGCGTGATTCATTCACAAGTCATCCATTGATCCTCATTGGTCAATGCGTTCTGCTGATGTGGCTGACTGTGTTTGTGTCACCATCTCCAGGCATAACACCGGACCATATGTCGGGATTCGTGTTACAGAGGTTTCCCTGCGACCTACTGTTATCCGTTTACTGATTCAGGATCACTCGGTTTCCCCTAACATTCACCTGCCATCCGAAACCCTGGCAGCATAAATAATCCAACACTAACTTAATGCAGAAAACAAACAGAGTTTCTAAAAAAAATAGCTATATTCTTCATCAGATAGAGAAGAAACACCATCGTTATACATACGTAGCTTTAACAACATTACGGCGACAATATAAAGTTCCTAAATGTCATGTTAAACCTGGTTTCTGGGTTAGTATGAGCGGAGCAGACCTGTATTTCTAAACAGGCCTTCTCTGACCGTCGACTCCACTTAGCTCGCATAATTTTGACAGTTTCCAGCTAACCTCCACAGCACCACTCTTACCTTGGTGATTAAAAAGCCTCCATAGCTTTGTGAACAGTATTCCCATGGCTGACGATGAGGTTTTTTGATGCCAGCTTGTAAGAATCCGCAATTGCTTAGCTAGCTAGCGTTGAAGCTATTCAGTGCTATCAACTTTGCCTAGCTAGCTAGCTGATTACACAGACAGGGAGCTGTCAAATCTCTGTCAATACAACCGCCATACTTGTATTAAATAATTTCAACGAAGTGTCTCAAAAGATCTAAATTTGTGAATGACGGTCAATTTCCCTACATAAAGCTCTAAACACAGCAGCTAGTAGCTGGTTGCTTATCAGCTGCTGTTCAGAAGTGCGCTGGGCTAGGTAGCTGTCAATCTTGCGCATGCGCCCTCGCACTGTCGGGTTGTTCCTACAGCTGCTAACATTCAAATATGCGAATAAAGCAATAAATAAACAGCCTCGGCCTCGGTCTCAGTTCCCGATGAACTGCACTATAAACAGTTTTCTACCCCTTCTTCTTCCCTTAGTTCTAGTTTGGGGCAAACGTCTATGAATGGTATTAACCCCCTCTGCATTTCTTAGTAAATAAAATAATTTGGAGGACCTATTTAGTCAAGATGATGGCATCCGAGTGCTCATACTATTTAGGTTGTACACTTGATAGAGCTGGCCCTCCAGGATCCCTCCAGATCACATACTCTATGTAGCCGGACATTTTTATATAGGGAATGCAGGTGCAGAGTTGTCTCTTAATTAGTTTTTTTATTATAGTAACGTAACAGTATTATAATATACACATATGTTTAATATGTTAACTTCTTTCAGGTTTGGAAGACACCACCCTGGGTTCGGAGAAATATTCATTATTTTCTTACATTTTATAAACCAAACCAAGATTTATTGATAATATATTACATTCTTAGTTTTTTATAAAAGAAATATCAAATAATAAAGAACACATGTGCCTATGCTTTTCAACAAAAACAAGTGCTATGCATATAACAGCATGAGGGCAGTTTATTTCAATACAGTTGTAAAATTACAGTGCACACAAACCTTTAGTCAAAGCATCATTCTCTCACAGGTAGTATTCAAATCTTTAAGCTGTTGCTTATGCTCCTTTTATTGAAACAACAATAAAAGCTACTGTATGTGGCAGAGAAGAACAGATGTCTCCTAACTGCAATCACTGAAGCACAATGAGATCTCCAGTTTATGGACTAAAAATCTGAACTTGATATTTTTCAACAAACATTAAAATACAAGATACAAGGATATGTCAATAAAACCCATTTATACATGAATCCTGCAGTATAGTTGGCAGCATACAAGTGAATTCATTTGATTAGAAATACAGGGACTGGCTTCACATTTAAAAGAAGCACAAACGCAGCGCAATCCTGCCCAAGTGCTTTCAGGTAGCTTATCGCTGATAAGGGATATTTGATGAAACTCAAACAGAAAATATGAAAATTTTTAGCTAAAGATAGGGGCTGTCGAGTTAATGCTACTTGATATTTCTTTGTGTTATATAAACTTTATTTTAAAGGAAAATGAAGGACATTTTTTTGATGAGACAATGAAAAATACGAAGAGCTTTGAAAGTGGATATAAAGGGAATGTCATTCCGTGAAATGAAATTAGTTTTCTGGTAATTATCTGACTGTATTTACATATGGAAGCCCTTGGTGTCAATCACTCACCAAACTCATGGCACATAACAGTGGCTGATAAATGGTTGCAGGAAATGTTCCTTCATTGTATTCGTGGTTTGTATGTAACAACTAAATGATCAAATCTTTTAAGAATTCAACATAACACCCAGAATGAACTGCCCATCAGACGAGTTAAGAACACGAACGCTACATCTGTCAGCGCACTTCTAGGTCTTAACGACCTGTCATTCCTGAGGTTTGGAGCTTTGTGCTAGTACCTGCATGAGTTTCATGTTTCTGTCATGATATGGTTAATGGCAATAAGAAAGAACAAAGAGTGAGCACAAGACGCTACTGTGTGAACCCCAGAGAGCACACCACAACACCAGCCATGTCACTGAAATGTATAAAACTGGTTTGGGAACAAGCTTCTACAAAGAATTATAAACTCGCATTGATGGCAGTGGCAAATACTTTTCAAGGATCATTAAAGATGCATTATATTCTGCTTCTACCAGCGCCTGGATGCGTGCGCTGGTTCTGTGCCGACCATCGCCACTGGATGCTGTTGCTGCCTGGCCCTGGATTGAGGCAGGTAGTCACGTGTAATTACAGTCCTACCTGTGTGCTACAGTAACAGCTGAGGTGGTAGGAAGGGACCAGAGGATGTCGCACACTGTCATCTGCTAGTGTAATTCAGATCACATCTACCTTTAGCCTTCCCTTTAAAACATAAATCTTCTGCTCTTGTGCTACGTTCACACCCAATCTCTTCCCATGTTCACACCAAAGCAAGAGCAGGATTCCTAATTTTTGAGGTTCAAAAGCCTATATGGCAGGAGCCTAGGCCAAAGGGAATATGAGGTACTACACATCAATACAAGGTTGTTACAGTTCAAATGAGTGTAGTAGGTTCAATGTTACAGCAAAGCTGCTTCAACTCTTGGGTCCACGGTGGTTTTCAGAGAAAGACAGGCCTACACTTTGTTCACAGAGGCCACAGCTCAGAGACGGTGCCTGGATTCATGGCTATAGCCCCCTGGTGATCCTCGGTTACGGTGGGGCTTGTAAGAGTCTTGGTAGGGGTCCTGGTACTCCTCCTCCACCAGAGGCGAGTGGTCCCGGCTCTGCTGCGAGCATGAGGACAGACGGTTGCGATTCTTTCTCGCCCGCTCGTTATGGTAGTTCTCGTCAGCGGGCATCAAGCTGCGGCGTTCAACGGGCGAGTGGTCTGTTGTTGTGTGGTTGCTGTTCCTGTTCCTTTGGGCCTGTTTGAGAGAGGAAACACTGGTGTTGATACAGCTCAACCTTTCACAAAGCAGCCGGGCAGATTGTGATGTAGTAACACAATCAGAAAGAGAATTTCCCAAGTTCACCTGGATGGCAGCAGGATATGGTGAGAGAGCAGTAGAGCCCAGATTGCGTCCCAGCAGGGGGTTGAGTGGCGTGCTAAGTGAAGTGTGTGTAGCACGCCAATAGGCCTCCAGGTATTCCGCCAGGTGCTCACATGCATCTTCCAGCTGGTTCTCGTCCAGAATAATATCAAACATCTCCTGCGTTTGTAAAGGAAGACGGAAACGCATAGCTGCTGTTGAATATGGATTTCACCCCTGGTGACTGCATAAAACCTCAAAAGATTAATTCAGTTTATTAGAAACAAAAGAGAAAACACATTTTTTTGCTCACAATTCTCTAGTCTTTCCTTAAATGTTTAGGTTTGTCGGAGGCAACGAAGGCACAGGGGAAAGTGGTATGTGTGCTCTAACATTTTAATCACAGTATATGAGCAGCAGAAATTTGGCAGTTGGAATTTCAACTCCAAGTGCATGTTGAGTGACTCCCTCGTCACAACAGCAGCACACCGCTAACAACTGCATTTTTCTCGGTGCTCCTGGGATCCACCTCTCGGATGCACCACCCTACTCATCTGACTTGGCTGCTTGTGATTACTGGCAGTTATGAGAAATGAATCTGCAGTTTTTTAGTACATTGAGGTCAGTGGTGTGATGTGGTGTGGTTTCTGCAGAAAAACGAGTCAGAATTCATGGTTTGTGTTTGACTAGGTTTGAAAGGAAGTTTACTCACAGATGGACATTGTGCTAGTTTTTCAGCTGCAACAAGCTGCACATTTAAGTGTTTGCTTTGAGATTTCCCCCTTGATTTTATCAGTCGTTGAAGGACCTGTGGGAAACAAACAGGAAAAACACATGCAAATGTATTAAGACCCACTTATGTCCAGTCCTGTAGCACATTAAACGTTACAGCAGCTGTAAGCTTGGGAAAACAGCTTCTATTTCCAGAAAATCTACCTAACACAAGCGGCCTGGTAGCTCGATGGGTTAAGCGTCAAAATGAGATGTAGAAGGTCGCAGTTTGAACCCTGTCTGACTTCTAATCTATCCCCTACCAGGTGTGTCCCTGAGCCAGACAACCAGCGCTAGCTGAGAATAAAAGCGTCTGCAAAGTAAAGTAATAGCACGCCAGCCACGGCCTGCATAAGTTCAAACAACGAATGAAACAGTCACGCCTTCTGCTTTATATTTCCCCTCACTGCCAGGATGGGTTCTCACTTTGAAATGTAAATAGCAGGGCAACGAAACTAAAACTGCTTCTCACACTTTATTATTTTGCTTGTCATTGCAGATAATTATCAATATAATAATCAACATGATGCAGCTAAATAACAGTATCTTAAAATACCTTCAAAAGATGGTGCACCAGTGTAGCTTTAAGACTATTTACACAGATGCTGCCCGGAAACGCAGTTTTATAGTATGTACTATCTACTATCTAAGCCTTCAGTCTTACCTTAGGTGAGGACACTTTAACGTGGACAATAATGGGTGCTAATGAAGTCTTGATGAGCTGTCCCGGATGATTAATGGTGTCTGCATCCAGAACCACCAGCTGCAGAGACCTGGCCAGCTCAAAGATCCTTTCAATTTCACTCTGGACCTCCGCTACAAGAAGACAACAATAAATAGCAGAATTATCAGGAGGAGGAGGAGGAGAAGAAGAAGAAGGAGGAGGAGTATGGAGGCGATTACAAAACAGTAACAGTCTAAAGGCAACACAAGACATGCACATCATTGAGTGAGACAGTTCCTGTAGTTTTACCAAGGCTGGAGCGGGTGTTGGATCGCTCAATGATGGCCCTCTTACTGGGGTTGTTAAGTACTGACCTCTTGGCCAAAGATATGTCAGCTGTAACTCTTGTGATGGATATCCTGAAACAACACAAAGCATTCATGTCACACAGAGCAAAGTAGCAGCAGGATGATGCTGCTTCGCTCTGACCGCTCACCTCCCGTCAAACCTGTGCTTCAGGAAGTCAAACAGTGCCTTCTGCATCATATCTGTCACCTACAACAAAGAAGAAGAAGCATGAATCCACAAGGAAAAGCATTACAAAGGCCAATGCTCAGCTGACGAGTTGGGGAAATCACACAGTTCAAAACCCAACAGAGCTTTAAATGATGAATAAGAGTGCAACTCTGGGTTGGTAGAAAAACTCTGCAGCTACATCTGACCAGATGTAGCTGCTTCTGGTCAGAAAGAAAGATAGAAAGGCACAAGTACATAGACACATTGATTGAAACAGGCAAAGATCTGTGGCAGCTGTCACACTGGTTCGTGACTGAGCTTGACAGTGGTTTGAGGGTTGACTCAGCTGTTGTGATTTTGTGGATGAAAATACTATACAGCAATGAAAAGTAAGCTCATCGTTTTATGCCACATCCTAATTTCACTTCGCTCCATTTTATAGAGGATAGGGGGTTGTTATACAGAAACGTGAGACGTGATTTGAAGCCATATATTTTGTTTAGTTTAAGTATGATGCATCGTTATGGATGGTATATGAAGTACATACAATAAATACAAGTGCAATACAGTGGTGTTACTGCATCTGCACAAAATCCTAATCTTGTTGATCATGGGTTTGATTATTTGTAAGGTTCATTCTAAAGAGCAGCAGAAAATCATGCGCAGCACACATAATTCTCAGTTTCTAATTTCAAACCATGCTCCACTTTTTTAGACTGATGCAGTTCACCCAGAAGGCTGTTACCACGGCAACGCCAGAATGGGAGGTGAGGACTGTGATTCCATGACAACTGACTCCAGCTACCACCTCCCACCCCCTCCTTGGCTTCCTTTATTGTTTGTCTTTTGGTTCCAGTGGTGACTGACAATCAGTAGGAAGTTTAATATTGTATCTCTCAATTTTCATTTCAGGAAACGAGCCAGAACCTACAAGAGGACATAACATAGGCCACAAGTCAGCTTAGACCACAATCGATATATTGTTACCCAGAAAATATATTTTCATTTATTCCTTATTTAACAAGGAAAACGTGTTTATCCTTTAAGTGCTGTTTATCATCACGACTAAAATGTTAACGGGAGAATGAAGCCGAACACAGCTAAAGGTGGGGGAAGCTCTGGACAGGCACACTCACACTGAATACTACAGACAACTTAGAGTTACCAGTTCACCTAACCTGCATGTCTTTGGACCGTGGGAAGAATCCCACGCAGGCACAGTGGGAACACATAGAAAGGCCCCAGCATACATTATTGGTAAATGAAAACAGCTGGAAAAGTAATGTGCATAAGAAGAGGGAGCTGAATGTGTGGTTTTGAAGAAGAGCTTGGGTAACATGGTGTTTAGAGCAGCACTGTGTCCTACCTCGTAACCTTTCAGGGAGGGTCCCACCAGGACAACTGGCCTCATGGAGGGAACCACGTCATACGGGGGGATGTGCTCAGCCTGCAGGAGCGGAAACACACAGCTAGTGTCTAAATCAATAATCCTCCATGTCACATTTTACAAATCTGTGCAATTCTCAGTAATGTTGAACAGCAGCGATTGAAGCTGTAGAAATGTAATAATGCTCTGGTCTGTGCTGAAGCAGAATCTGACTCAGGCGCACCAGCCAATTAATGTAATTTAACCTAGTGACTGTGCATGCACACTGACCTCGGGTTAGGTTGAACTGAATTAGGTCAATGGTAGTATAAAGGATTTAAGAAAAGTTAGTTATATAAAACCCTGTTCCTCAGTGTCTGCAGAGAAATTATATAAAATAATGAGGTCAACAAGAGATGAACCAGAATATTAACAACTTTTTTACTTCAAAGTCAGTTTTCCAGTTCCACTTCCAAGCAGGAATTTCCATACAGTTATAACAAACCTACTGTCAGCAGATGTCTTCTGGTTGGGAGCAAACATAACTGCTCAAACATTGAGATTTTAATAAAAGGCAATATATTCTTATACTATCGTCTTTAGTCTGGCTCAAACATGGGATGCTGCTATTCAAAAATACATTTCCCAGTTCAGTAATGTCAACCTGTTTTGGAACTGTGCATGTTGACTACTGGACTGAAATTGTTCAAAATATCCGGCTGGTGTGACCGACTGAAGGTGGTATTCACATCTCCAGTAATATGGTTTGGTTAATACAGCCTCATATTATGCATCTCTATGTACAACTGTACTACATATTGTACCTAAAACCCAAATAACATACATAGTGCACACGGTCACACACTACTCACCACTTTCTGTTTTTGCTTTCCTGAAAAAAAAGAAAGAAATAATGAAGTAAGTCTGTGGATACCGGTCCTTCATTAGACAGACACGTGGAAAGGTAGGTACAGTATACGCTACAAAGCATCACGTTATCACAGGAGGTGACCCACCTGCGGAGTTGGGGTTCGGCTTGAATGTGCCGGACACCATCTCTCCCAGACTGGAGGAGGAATTCCCACTGGATTTGCTGCTACGTTGATGGCAGAGAACAGAAAGGGAAAAGTGTTCATGAGAAATCCAGCAGGACGTTATCATTAAAGCACAACCTGAGAAATGAGGCGACAAAGTTGTTAAAAGACAGAAATGCTTATTGTTTCTTAGATGTGAATAACATATCACAGCTCAAGAGAGTGAAGCTTAAGTACAGTTTAATGTGGCCTGTTCCTATTAATAAACCCCGGTCTAACCTCCTGTGCCCTTCACTCCTATGAACCACTACTCAAGTCGCCACGTCCTTTTTCTATGATCGTTGTAACTGTGGGATGATGGTGGTATTTAGCATCTCTCACTGCCTCGTTGGCTACAAGACATCACCCCATCTGTGCTGGACGTGATCCAGGCACACGTCTGAGATGTTGGACCACACAACCCATCTCGGCTCCCTTCCACCGGACTTCCTTCCCGTCTCCCGTTGCTACGCATCACTAAAGCGGCTCTTGCCTTCTTATCCAGCTCTCATCCTGAGCTCACCCGTGGAATCGCCCTCTCTTCTGTTCCTGCTGAAGTCGGATGTTTTCCAGCTTCAGAGGGCTCGGGATGAAGCCAATGTCACAGCCTTCCTTTACCAGGCGACCAATCCACCAGTCGTTGTTGTACTTCTGTAAGATGAAGAGATAAAAGATGGAGATGCCAAAACCCATTTTTCTGAATTGTTCATGAAGAATCTAAGCATTAACAGGTAGAGAGGATTACAGGTTGCATTGTACCTCCTTTATGTGGAGGAAGTCCTTGGCATCAAAAGAAACTGCACTGCCAGCCACAGGAACATCCTCGTCCAGCGCTCCACAGTAGCTGACATTGGTCCTCACAGCAAACGCCACTGATTTAGTCTGCGAGACAGAGGGAGGCAAAAAAAACCACAGCAGTAAAGTAGCAACATGACTCCTTAATGGTGATGGTGATAAAAAGTACTGTCTCCTTTGTCTTCCCTCACTATTGAACAAACCTTTGCCCTCTCCAGCTGAACCGTGGCCTGCTGTTCCCTCTCCTGCCGGCCTCCCTCCTTCTCCTCCTCCAGGGACACATCCGAGTCAGATGGTCGGCTTGTGTAGGAATCAGCTGAGCCCTGAGGAAAACAGAACAGCGAATGAACATAAACAGGGATGACGAGAGTCCGCAAAGGCGAACGGACGTCTTTTTGTGAGGCAAGCAAAAATTAGAAACATGAAACTATATGGGGGTAAAGTCTAATTTGATATTTCCTACTTGAAAACAAGGCAGTTAAAATGAACCACTTTAAATGCAAAACAGTGCAAATAGATTCAGAGCCTGTTTCTTAAAACATCACAGACAAAGCAAATGAATGAGAGGGAGGTTAAAGAAACCAAGGTGTGTTTGTGTGTGTGTGTGTGTGTGTGTGTGTGTGCGTGTGCGTGTGTGTGTGTGCGTGTGTGTGTGTGTGTGTGTGTGTGTGTGAGGTGGGCGATGGCCGTGTCACATGACTTGATGTATTCCTCTCCACACAGGATCAAAGAGTGACAGATTAAAGATGGCGAACCAGCTGGAAGCTTCAACGAGATGGTATTTTTAGAGATGAAATCAGAAAACTCTACTGAAGGGATGATGAACACCATCTACCAACATCTTCCATTACTGCAGGAGAACACCTCCCATATAATAATACCGTCTCTCTCCCTCCGTCACCTATCTCTACTACTCTGTGTCTCACTGTCGTCTCGTTCCTATACCCCCCAAAAGACAGAACAGAGACAGGTGTAGTGAACCAGACAGACGGCAGGTTTCGGAGCAGCTACCTGAGGAAAACGCACAAACATAAACAGCAGTGGATGCACAGAAACTCTGCTGGGGTATCGCGCGCAGCGAGCTGTCCGCCTTGTCGTGAAAGGTGGGCGCTGGCGAGGAAACTATTTCAGACCTCCTGATGGTAGCATTACACCACAACAGGAGCACAGCTCAATCCAAAGCCACCATGCTTTGTAGATGTCCTTCCTATACTATCAACTACATCACATAATAAACTAAACCTGTTAGTACAGAAAATGTGTATCTCTGTACAATACACACAAAATCAGTTCCTAAATAGCTCGTTAGAAGCTTCCACTGACACGTTTCTACCTCTAAAACTACAGTGCCACAATAATCCCACACATATCACTAGTATCCTTACAACAACTGCAGTGTCTTGAACAAATTTTAGCGGTTAGACTAATTTAAATCTTTTGTCAAGACACAGTTACATCTAGAGACCAAATCCCTACAGTTCAATAGCTCCAAACTAAGTTAAATCCGCTGTTTTAACATGAACTACGCATCGTAGCCAGTGCAGTTCTTGCAGGGCTGATGATGATTAGACCCAGGCAGCTTTAGTTTGTTAACATCGAAATAAAATGTCACATTAGTGATTTGACCAAACAAACATAGTAGTAAGCTGGATGTGTCAGCGTAATGCTATTCCCCTGAGCACGAAATGAAAAGCACACATACGCCTTGTGAATGGAGCCCTGGCTAATGGAGCTGCGCTCTGGGTCCATCAATCATCAAAGATGGCTACAGCTACAGAGCGTGATGGCACCGCTTCCAACACAGTGCCGACTTACAGTACGCCTGCGTTTTCCACACACAGTGATGAGGCGCGCGTCATCATCGTGGCTCAGAGGCCTTTTCACTTTTAATTTTGCCGTAGCTGTTTGTGCTCCCATGTGGAATGTCTGGCCACATGTTAGTGATATTATTTTGCGTGTATCACTCATGCACATTTGATGTCAGTACCTTACGCTACACTACAGCAGATCAGCCACTGCAACGGTATGACAAGGAACATCTAGCTCCACAAGCTAGTTACTGTTCATCAGTGCTTTCAAGTACAGGTACAAAACATAGCACCCCCTAAGCCCCACCCCCCAGGTCAGGAGCCCTTAGCCAGCATTAAATGAGAGGAGGGACTGAATGATGAGAGTGAATAGGGCTGTTGCCACCACTGACACCAACATCCTGTATGATTCACAGGCCCACAGTGTCTGTGACCCACCTGTCCGCAGTCATTCGTAACCCTCTTTGTTCAGCAGCCTGTCTGCCTCATTTAGTCCAAACATCTTTATGTGTCAGCTTCTCCAGCTCGATTCAGAGGCCCTGTTCCAAACCTGCGTTTACCGGCTTGAGCGAACACAACAATGCACGAAAGCTTTACAGCATGTAGCTAGTTCCTGCTTGGTCACCTTTTTTTGTTTTTTCCATTGTTGTTGTAGCCCTCAGGAGACATGTATATTTCCCAAATGTCACCTCTACAAGAGCTGAGAAAATCAGGCTGACCTAAATGTCCAACTCTGTGATTTCCAGTGCACTCAGTGTTGGTGGGTGATATTAAATATTTAACTTTTTATGCTTTTTGATTTGGTGCATAGCTGCTCTAACGTTTACAAACCCACTAATAAAAAACATGGAGATGCTTTGTGCCCTCTCTCGTTTGCCAGGTTGGGTTTACTCTGCTTTCCATTTTATGGGACAGCCAGCTGGTGGACGTTCAGAGTCTTGCAGACTCAGCCAAATAGGGGGGGAAAACCTGAGCCTCAGCACAAATGTTAACAGATGAGGGCGCAGTCTGTTGCCCCTATAGATGCTGCCGCATACTGTGTGCACCATTAAAAGCATCCATCCGGAGCGGACGGGGTTACAGAGGCTGACATGTTGGAAGATTTCATAGGAGCTGGTGATGTCTGCAACAATTTGGAGACAGTTTAACACCTTTTATATTTTGTGCTTTAGTTTTGCTATTTTGTTCATGAAAACAGCCTAAAAGAAAAGGTGCGAACAGCTGGAACAACATGTGCAAGCACAAACATAATCACACGCACACAATGAAGTAAAGCCCATGGGAGCAGGAAAATGCTTACAAAGGGTTGCTTGACTTCACGACTAAGGTATGATGTGCTGCTTCAGATTCTGCCCTGTTCATCAGTTTCTTCAGCAAAGATATTGCCTCCACGTACCAGCAAACATCTCACCCAGCGGCTTCTTCAACCTCTTTGAAAGCGAAACAGTTGCATGACTGCCTTCGCTGTCACGATCAGCCCTTCGCGAGTAAAGAGCATTTTATCGCTCGATTTTATCATGAGAAATGCAAAGAACGAAGAATACTAGCGCGTTTATTCCTCCAACAGAACCAGGCTCAAGGTGGCCTAGACCAGGTGGGGGGAGTGGACAGAGGAGAGAGACAAGAAAATACATCAAGACTTTTTTTCTTCTCTTCTGTCCACACTAATCTGGTCACTCGCCTCTATGCTCCTGGCCACATTAGCTTCTGCAGTCCTGTACCTGCCACACATCTGGCCATGTCTCTGCTGCTCAGCCCTCCTGACACACACACACACACACACACACAGCCAACTGTAACCAGACAATTAGCCTCACTATAAATACCCTCTCTCCGCTGTCAGCCTTTGTCAGAACCGTTGTTGTTTCCTCTGCAGACACATGTGACCGGGTCCTTTACCAGGTACCAGTTGTGTTTCTCTGGAGTCATCTTATAGCTCTATAAGCTTTCCTGCTGTGTTTCCTTCCAGTTACCAACACCTTTTTTAAGATTTTCCATTGAAAACCTCTTAGTTTGTTCCATAAATTTCCTTAACGCCCCAGCCTCCTTGTTCCAGTGTGCAGTTTGGTCCTCCGCTTTATGACCATATCAATCATACCAATCTTTTAAATCAACCTGGTGGACGGCGAGGATTATAGATATAAAGACGTCTAAGGCTTCCAGGCGCCTCTTCTAATGACCCATTCAGGGCCACTAGTGTCTTTTCTGGATACTTTACAGCCTCATCACAAATTTACTCTGTAAGTGAAGAAAAAGGCAAATAATTTCACTGCCCACGACAGATCTTCTTTATGTTTTACTGTGCAAAATTATACAAGAAGTAATGTGTCTGTGTTTCTTTATGGGCAGAATAACTCAGTAGGGCACAGATAGAGGAGTTGGCGGAACCGTTATTTTGTCTGACAAACTTTTAAAACTGGGGATTACTGAGCCATGTCTCCACAAGTAAGTGTGTTGTCAATTTTATGTCCCCCCAACATGAAATACGTTGTGGATGCAGCATAAAAACGATCTACTGAGAAAGCAGCATGTGGAGCGGGCACCTACTGACCCATATCCATGGTGGTGGTGGTGGTGGTTACGGTGGGACAACATCCAAAACAGGCGAACTACACCACAAACATATTATTACTACAGCGTAGCCATCATACTTGTGTTCAGTGGATGTCCCACTCTTATAAAGACTAAACTAAATACATTTAAATTAGCTGCTAGTTTGTGAAAATGTAAATGTATGAATGAAAATCAGTACTGAGAGGAAGCATCCCCAGCACTAATATGACGTACTCCTTTGACCCTTTTCTATCTCTGTCTCCTGTCTCTTCATGCACACAGAGTTGTCTGTGAGCTTATTATCTATGGGTGTCCAGTGGCCAGTCTTGAAGTCTTGAATCCATCACGACACACTCGGGCCTTATCTGTTAAGACCCCCCCCCCACACACACACACACACACACACACTCTGTCCCCAACAACCAAGACTATCAGAGCCATCCTAAAAGTCTAGAAGCGTTCCATCCTTCATCACTAAAAACAGGCTAAAGTTAAAGCGTGGATGTCTCCAGTCTGTTTTAAACCACTTCACCCAAACACAATGCACTCATATGACTTCATTATTAAGGTTCAGGAGGTTCAAGTTTTGATGCACTGTTCGGCAGACTTACTATGCTTAGTATTTTACATAATAGCTTCTGGAAAGGTGAGTCATGCATTAAACAACACTGCATATGTGCAGAGCTGTAGTAACTCGGTTACATCATTCCTACGACCCAGGCAACGAAGCGGTTATAGCCTGCTAGTTCCATAGTTAAAGTTAAGACATCTCTGATCTATACCCATAAAAGCAGATAGTAAAAATAGTGTTGAGCAAAAAAAAAAAAACGGCACAATCCTTTTTAAAAAACTGCTCAGTGTTCGGGAAGGTGTGAAGCTGTGTGACAAGAACGCACGATGATGCTGGATGGAGACAAACACAAAACACAAGCTCCAGATTGCAAACAAAGTGCGTCTTTGTAGTTTCTAACACCTTCAAGAGAAATCAGCTGACATTAGGCGCACTTGTTTCCCTGCCTGTAGCCCCATGGATGCCGTCTGTAGCGCTGCCAGCAGCACTAAAAGGATGGAACGAAGTGCATACGAACAACATTTCAACTACAAATTTAATGGGCAGACCAGAATTAGAGGAGTCTGCTGTGTCCAGAGACACACAACCGCAGTTAGTGGCTTTTCTGAAAGAGGAAAAAGTCTATTTAAATAAAATTAATGGAATCTTAGGAGTGAATAATTAATTATACAGTATGTTATTAGACTGGATGAGACGGTCCCCTTGGTAATATTCAGATTTTACAGGAAATCTATTTCCTGACCAGTCTCATCAGTTATTCAGAGTCATAATAATGGAACAACGCCACATGATAACAGCAGCTGAAACAACAGATGGTAACTCTGTATTGTACTGCACTATTACATTAAAGCCACCTGTGGCTGATCTAATCGTTGCCCCACCAAGCAAGGACCTTTACCTACTGTCATGTTGCAAACGCGTGCAGTGGAGTTTGGATTTCTAGTCAAACATGTGTGAACAGACTTGATGCTTTTGATTTGCAGCTTTAATGTTTTATCATGGTAACAGCCACAAGCACAAAGTCCAGAAATGGAAGATTACGGCTGGACTGCACGTGGTTTTCTGCTCTCAACCCCACCCACAACCTTAGGGATGATTTCGCTAACGTGCTCTTGGCTCAGTGGGGCCCAGACTTAGAGTAGCCGGTGGAAGTCACTCATGGTTTTATCTGCTTCATCACAACACTATGGATGTGAAGAATTCCCTCCTCCTTTAGTCAAACAGGATGTCAGGTGGACTTACAGAAAGGTCTTGACAGATTCAGGCTCAGTGGGGTCCCCCCCTCCTCCCCCTGGCAGCAGCTCCTACATTTATTGCTTTTGTAGGCATTTTTCCACTACTCAGACACTTTTCTATCCCATGATGCCCACTCAGCTGCTCACCAGTCCATCGTTACATTGTCGGCCTCTGTCTCGGTGTCTACGCGATGGTGAGAAAGCTGAGAATTTACACTCATGAACCATGTTGCAATTGTATGCAACAGCCTTATCACAGTGTGTGAGCGCTGTGATTACAGCTGTCGGTCTCCTCAGTGAACCTTGATGATGTGTAGTGCAGAGACACAGGCAAGTGGGAAAAATACAAATGAAGTCAAGAAAGGAAACCCCGTTCTAAGATGCTGATGGGAATCCCACACATGCTCAACGACACGCACACTGATCTGAAGATATGGTGAAGAGACACTGTTCCCGCTGAATCTGCAGACACGCATGTCTCACAAAAGTGTGCAGATGGTTGATTGAGGAGCATTTAGGCAAACACTCTCTCAGATACACGCACGTCCGCGCGCACGTCGTGCACCCCCCCCCCACCCCCCAAGAGGAGCGCATGGCTTCAGCTCACTCAAGTCTCAATGCATTATGTGGGCGTTTACGTAGGGATCAGCTAGCTTTGACACAACAGAAAGGCATGGTTTACAAGTGTCAGACAGCCCTCCACTCACCGCCTCCGAGTCTTCAAATCCATGTAGGTACAAGTTATCGTACATGGAGGAGTGGAATTCCAAAAAGCAGCTCTTCAGCGCGAAACAGACAAAAAAAAGGAGAAAAAGATCAACCTGTTCCACAGAGAAGGGGTGATGAGGACAGGGGAGTGACAGAGCCCACGAGCAGTCTCCACATGAAGGTAGACCACAGAGCAACAAGACCCCCACAGAGCAGCAGACAGACAGACAGGTCCTCTATTTCCCTGATGCTGAACTCCGTGTTACTGTCCCTTTGCCGAGTGAGTGTAGGTTCCCATTATAGGGCAGCCTGGTTGTCCCCAGAGGCAGAGCAGACCTGGCATTTCATCTTCTTCCAAGCACCGATCATACAAGCCGATCCCTTCTTCAGCACTGCCTGATGACAGGGATGGGATGCAGCCTGCTGATTGGTTGGTGGAGGCTCCAGTCAGCCTGCCCGGCTGTGAATAAGGAAGGGACATGAAGGGAGGTGGGACGTGGTCTGCAGCCTGAAACCATCAATAACCAACAAGCCGTGTGTATCCGGCGCAGGGATGTTTTTGTCTTAGGTAAAACCATAAACCAAAAAACCCATTCTCGAAGCCTGAGGAACAGCGCAGGTAAACAGCTGAGTGACGAGTTGGAGCTGGTGCTGGCGAGCAGCTGCTTTGGTAAAAGTGTGGGTTTGTGAGGTCGTTAAATCCGTGTGGAAATGTCTGTTACAGCGAATTTATATTAAAAAAATCAATCCAGAACAGCGAGGCTTGACACATTAGCAGCGGCTGTTGAAAACGCTGAAGCTGTTGCCTCCCAACTAGTCTGCAATATTCCGCGTGCTCTCACATAATTTGAATTTCAATGAATAACTGTGATATTGATTGGCGTCAAGATACACGCAGTATCTATTGTTTCAGGGCTGATGTTACTCCCTGCTGTGCTGCTGAAAGTCACACACACACACACACACACACACACACACGTGAGGGATTGTCAAGGAGATAAAACACTCTTAACACTTTTACATTATTGTTATATTATTGTTAGTAGCACTGTGTTGTGCTTCTCATGCAGAGACTAAAGATGTAATATTCATGTATATAATGTAAACTGTTCCTCTTCATTTGCTGTTGGAATATAAATAAGAAGTATTTACATCAGTATCATATATGCACAACAATAAAAAAACAGAATCTCAATTCTGTGTTTGTATAATCTAAGTGAAAAAACACAGGTCATATTTCTTTCTGTCGTCTTTGAAAAACAAATAGACCAACGACACCCTCTCCTGGAAGACGATGTTACACCAGACGCACCTGCTCCTTTCAGATGATGCAGCAGCCTTAACGCAGTTTTCTTTTTTCATCTTCTCCACAAGCACCTCTCAAAAGCAGAGGAAGTCTTTGTCATTGTGGCACAAACATTCGCTTTCATGTTTCACCTGACTCAAGAGGCAACAGGCTACAGGTGCAGTGAGTGACACTCCTCAAGAGGAATGGAAAAACTTTTAGCAGAGGTTCAGTACGGAGGCAGAACCAACAAACCCAACAACATGTGGAAGCTCACACATCAAAACGTATGTTTTCAATATGTCCTAACCCTCCTTCATCTTGTCAGGGGGGTGTAAAATGCTCGGGAGGCGCCGGCAGGGTGGTGCGTGGTGTCAGCGTGAGTGAGGAGAGCGGTGGTCGCGCCCCTTCAAGTAATTCCCGTATTAACTGCTGCTGAGTTGAGCCGTGTGACCTATAAAACAGGGATTAGCAGTGTGAAGGAGCCCGGTCCTTATCACTCTCCGTTTCTCTCTGTGTCGTGTATTGTGATGATGAATGAAAATGAATGAAGAGACTGAAGAAATGAATATGAGGCTGATGTCACCACACGGTTAGTTGGTTACTGAACATCCAGGTTTCACTTTCAATCCTGGGTCCTGTTGGGGAAATGAAGGGCTTTTTGACACAGAGCTCTAATTGTCGGTTGTTGATGGTCACATCCTAATAAACCGGCCTACCTCTCCAACACCCAATTTCACTCTGCACATACGCAGTTCATTTCTGAAAACCCACACAAACAAGGCTTCGAGGCAGAATGTGTGAAGTAGACATCACGCGCATGGAAACATGCAGTTAGAAACACCACTGTGTTACCTACCCAACAAACACACAAACCAGAGAATCTGCAAATGCCATCTGGGCCATTTCAGCGCTGCAGCTCCGGATTATTCCTAAGAGCAAACATCTGCCGGGTTTTGGCATCCTCTCACTGAGCTGCGCCCAGAAACTGTGCGGGCATCGCTGACCATGCACACAAACATCTGTCCACACAAGCAGCCAGTTTACAGTAGACGTTCGACCCGCCTCTCTGTAGCAGATCCATCTAGCACACTTTCTCTCTTTGTCCCACGTTCCCATTGCATTAAAGTGTTATTTGCATTCTCCCTTAACCCTCACACTCAGGGGCGATCTGCACTAAAGGAACCCAATAAAAAAAAATCACAGGTCACGCAACTCATCATTTTATTGTACTGTAAGAAATCAATTTCCCAGTGAGGAGTTAAGCGAACAACCCTTCTGTCCTGTTCTGCATTTTTCACACCTACAAAACAAGAGCTGATCCACTGATACACCGTAACTGGATTTCTTTGAAGACAATATTCTCCTCACATAGAAAAAAAGTTCTTTCTGTAGAAATGTAGGCAGACTCGCGGATTCCTGGTAATCAACCTTCTGGGTTTGACCCCTGTTGTTTAAGGGCGGCTGTTACTATGGATACACGAGGGAATCAAAGAGAGCCCACTGCTCCTCTTCTCACCTGATGACGATCACACCGGCGATGACACAAATCCCAGCGGGGGTGTTACAGAAATCTGCGAGCGTGTAATAAAGAAACGGAGCCATGTGTACATTTGTCTCTCTTCTTTGTCCCCGCGTGCTCCCTTCTCTCAGGCCATTACCTCCCCTCTGCCGTCACCATCTTCTGTGTGTCCGACAACAACGTTCGACTACATGCTGTCAAATATCCAGAATGTCCACGTTTCACTGTCACACATCACATCCGGCTGTGGTGTGCTTTCGTTGGAAGACCTGATTCAGTTGGACGCGACGTGTCCTCTGGGAAGCTCTGGGACGAAGTTAGCCGCGCGTCGCTGCAAGGCTTCTGCGACCCCAGTTACCTTGGTACCTTATTACCTACTTGTGTAATTCATACAGCAGAGACTTAACACAGAAAACCAATTTGAATTTGTTTTCTACTGGCAAATATGAAAGACGGCGGCGGCGAGTGCGCTCAAACAGCCCTTCCACCGCGCTTATGAATTAAACATGTCTTGTTGATGCCTCATAAGGTGAGCAGACTACATTTGCAGGCTGAGCTGACTATAGCAGGGGCCCAAAGCTCCCATCATGGCATCATCCTGATGTCATTTGTCCTCTTGCTCACTTTCCACCTGACACAAACTAAAAGTTTTTCAATTAGGACTGTGACGGATTGAGGTCAGAAACCAGCAGTGGTGCGTAACGATGAGGAATTTGAGCAGCTCCCCAAATTAGTTCCCCATCCGCTGGCAGAGCTGGGATTGTTAGCATGCATCAGTCCATGAGACTGTTTCCGTGTTTCCTGCTGCTCAGCGTTAACCACATTCCTTTTGGTGTAGAGAACTATGCTCGTCCTAAAAATAGACATGGACAGAGGAATTTGCAGTAAACTCTTATTAATCCAATCTCGACAATTGTGGTGCATAGAAAGGTTTGTGAAGGGGGATCCCGTGACAAAAGACTCATGTTAGTGCCCTGAGGACACAGCAGAGCACCTGAAGTGAACCGGGTTCTACCTGTTCTCAGGTATGTTAGCGCTGACATGTTGGCGATGAATAAAAACAAGGTGCAGCAGGAGTTCAGAATTCATTTAACTGTAGAAAACCACGAGCAACACGAGCTAAGAGAGCCGAACAACCATCCCAGCAGGTGTGTCCGAGCGTCCTACCTGTCTGAGGATGAAGCTGGTGGAGGTGGTGCTGCCGTCTGACCTCTTCAGCCGACTGCGCCTGGAGTAGGTCCCTCTGTTGGCCTGCACAAAAGGAGGACAACAAGCCCGCTCTGTTCACTTTCTATCACACAGAAAGGTTGCAGCTTTCCTATATTTATACCAACTTCCAGCAACCCCATAAAAAGCAGCACCTCGGCCCCCTCTGGCTCCGTCCTCCGCTTCTTGTCAGCTGTGATGAGCTGAACGCTAAACTGTTTTTAAATACATTTTCCATACGCTTCTGCAGCGAGAGCGTTTCTGCAGAGTGATCTATGTTGTTGTCATTGGAGGACAACTGAGCGAGTTTTTTTTCTGTCTGACCAGCAGTTTAAAACCTGAAGATGTTCAGCTGACCGAACAGTCTCAGCTCAGCGTTCTGGAGCTTTTCACTCTTCACGTCTTTACAGTGTGTACAGTCCTAAATGTTCTCCTTCAGTGTGTCGGGATCAGATCTCCCGTATCTAACATAAAGTGACAGACACCGCTTCAGTTTTCCTCCCGTGTCCATCGAAACTTGCAGATTTCTCCGGATGCCTTTAAAATGCAGGAGAAGAACTAAAATCAGCAGCAAATTCTGCTACAGTGGTAAAAATCCAGTTCATCTGTGGAAAAAGAGACTCCATCGGAAATGTTAAATATTTAAGCACACTATCACATTTCCTTTCTAATAAATCAAACTGGCACCACAGCACAGGGAGTGATGAAATACGCAGCTTCAGTGAAACAGAGACGGATATTGAGTTTTGTGTTCCTGGATCAGTACTCATTTAAAAAAAATCCATTTTCAATGTTGCATGTTTTATTAGAGTCTCTGCATGCTGACATTATGCATTATTATTATTCTAACTTATGATGGTGGGATCTCTGTATGTGTTAATAGAAGAACGGGAGCGCCAGTGATTTCTCCCCTTACCTGAAACACGGGCTTCTGCAGCCCGTCTCCTATCCCGTGTCTGGTGTAGATGTGCCGGGACATCTCCGCCAGTTCATCGGTCCAGGGCGGAGGCTGCCGCTCGGTGCCGCTCCACTGGAGCTGCTGCTGCTGCTGCTGCTGCTGCTGCTGCTCCACCACAGACTCCAGCTTGGCTCCGGTTCGGGCTGCGCAGGAGACAATGAAGGTGCCGGGCTCCGGGCTCCGGGCTCCGCTGACGACGCGTCTTGCTCCGCTGCAGGATTTAACCAGCACCCCCCCCCCCCCCCGCCCTCCATCCACCTCCACTCCCACCGCACGGGGCTGAGTTGTGCTGCGTTCGAGGACACCGCAGAACTTCAGAATTTCTGCAGCACAACACGAGGTGCACGTAAATAAAATGTTAAAAAGAAAAACTAAAGGAGACTTTTTAAAAAAGCGCTTCTGAAATGTTTGTATCTTCTCGGATTCCGTAGGCTAAAATATAATTTGTATTTTACTCACTATTTATAGGCTATTTCCCATTGTTCTAATATTGCTCCATTTTTATATCATCTGCAAATCATCTTTTATTGTTTTTTCAAGCTTTTCCTCCACTTTACAGCTGTTGTCGCTGCTATAATGAAGAAGACAGACAGACTGTAGGACAATGTGTAGCTGCTGCCAAATTATTTAACCACACAAACTAAAAGAGAAGTTACATAAAATGAAAAGTCGTGATTTGAGTTTTGAGGTAAATGATCTCCTGGTGGATCCCTTTTTAACTTTACAAACAATATTAAATATAAACCAGGTTAATGTCTTTAAATTACAAGTAATGTAAATATAATAAAGTAGAAACAAATAAAATCATTAAAGTTGTGCAGCTTGTCTTGTCATCTTGTGGAACTTTACAAGGAGCATTTGAAGGCAGCATACACTTTGAGTGTCCCCCTATGTCCTAGCCTAGGATCTGTCTGGAGAGCTCAACTCAATTAGTTCTTACCTCAAATACTAGTCTATAAAATAATAAAAAAGAAGTAATCCAAACAACATTATTGCATGAATATAATAAAAAAAGATTTCAGCAGCAATATTAAAAGCTCCT
>JAUMHF010000013.1:3536982-3564098 GCA_032359275.1 Microctenopoma steveboyesi
AAAAAAGAAGTAATCCAAACAACATTATTGCATGAATATAATAAAAAAAGATTTCAGCAGCAATATTAAAAGCTCCTTTTTCACTTTGAAGGCAATTAAATATCCTAAAACAAAGATACTACTCTTTATAAATCACTTCGCACTGATCGGCTGCTGGATTCTTCACTCATCACAAATCCTTCACTGTTATCTCAGTTAATCCAGCAGGACGAACAACAGATGACGAAGCCGCCTCAGTCATCCTCAGCAAACTGAGCTACCTGCTGTGCTGTTTTCAGACAATCCCACCGCAGGACTGTGAAAAGCCTTTATACTGTGCAAGCGTCCCGGAGAACAGCCTGTGGCGTAAAGTCTCAATGAGTAATTAAAGTGAACATTTTTTCACCTGCACTTTACCAGCTGAATAATACTGACATTTAGAAGATGTAAAGAGCAGAAAGTAGGAAAAGGCCAAGTTCAGTGAATAAATCGAGCCTTCAGAGTAACAGAAGGCTTAATATTGGTGTTTTCATTCTGCACAGCTGGTGATATGTGCAGAGAAATGTAAGAAAAAAAAAACAGACCACTTCTCAACACAGGGCAATTTATTTATTTATTTACTTCCAAGAATATTTATTTGTTCCTGTTACAAAAGCCATTTTAAAATCTGTAAATAAGGAACGTCTCATGAAATATTTTAAATATACAGAATTATACATGTCCAGCGGATTCTGAGACTGATGTTAATCACCAACGTTGTATCCGTGTCACTCTTTGACTCCTACAGAAAAAAACAAGGCATCCAGTGGTAAATAAATGTTTACAAAGCTAAGGTGCACGGTCAATGTCACTGACACATCCAGGTATTTTACATCTATTATACAGAGCCTTTAATACGAGGCGAACAAACCAAACCTACACTACAGAGCTACTGCAACAGCACCAGAGATGGGTCTAGTTAAGTCGCTCCTTAATCTGAAGAAAAACAACACACTGGTTTAACATGATGCGTCACTCCAATCTCTTAAAACGAAAAAAAGATTTCACAAGCTTCCAAAAGATTTTGGTCCATTTACATTTCGCTCGAACATTAAAAGCAAATGCGACGTCTCGATAACCATTACACGCTCTCCAGCTGTGTTAATCACACATATACAGAAACCCAGTACAGGCGAGGTTAAAATGTGGTAATTAAAGTATATGGACATGAAACATTGCAGCATCGTGCATTTGCATAATACGATTGAACTGATCTGGTCTGGAAAAAACAAACAAACATATGAAGATGAGGCAGAGTAGTACTGAAGTAAGAATCACAAACAAATGCAGTTTTTCCATCAGATTAACAAACACAAGATAAATCTCAGTTCAAGAAGAATCAGTGTAATTTCACTTTGATAAAGAAACCCATAATGGTTAAGCCGTCAAACATACACCAACAAATCAACTAACGCACGCAGAAACACACAAAAGGTCATCTTAAATATCTCAAATGCAACCACAGAATGTGTTACAAGCCGGAGAGTTTAGAGTAAAGCTAAGTTTAACCATTCACACTAACCGCTGCTTCAAATTTAAATAACAGTCTGGACTCCAGAAAGAAGGAAACACATTTTTGCTCATGCCTTTTAATTACATAACTGCTCACTGTTCATCGTCGGATTTAATAAGTGCTGATTGTGCAGAAACAGGAGAGTGTTTCAATCATTCTGTGGACAAAGATGATCAGGACAAACTGTTCAGAAGAAGATTTCCCCTCCAGACATCAAAACATTTTGGGTGTTTTCACATTAACAAGGTTACATCTGAAAAAGGGTTTGGATGCACACAAGCATACAGATTATGGCGTGTGGTACTTTTTAGAAAAGATATTTACTCTGAAGAACTCGTTTCTGTCAGCTGGAAGACCGTCTCACCTTTCAGCCATCATCTCCCTCACTGAACAGACACCGTGAGGTGAGCGCGATGCCTCGCTTTCACCTGTGTTTTACGCCCTTTTATCCGAGCTGAGCATGTAATTACATTCATCTTGCATGAGGCTACGCGGGCTGCTGTGCTGTTCTCACTTCATGGTCGGTGTAGAAGGTAGTGTGAACGTAAAGGCCGTGGGCAGAGCTGGGGAAGAATTTTTTTCACCTTTATCGACATTAGCCTGACTCTCTGTTACCACTTTAGAAGATCACATGTTGAGTAGATTTGAAAAATGCCAGTTGACTTAAAGTAGACAGGAACAGCTTGTGAACGGTGCTGGTGAGAAGAGTCCATCTTATCGTCTGTGTTGCCCTGTGACATTTGTGTTGATGAGGGCAATTTCCCCTCATCAACACCCCCGACACCACGTTTAGACTCACATACAGTAGCCGAGTCCTTACTCACTCGCGCAGCAGACCAGTATTTTATACGCACCTCAGTTACTTCAACTTTTACTTGGGTGAGTCCAGTCCAACTTGACAGGCACAGATATACCCAAAGGAACTATCCCAAAGCATTACCCTCAATCACACATACGCCGAATGGACGCACAGCTAGAAGCTGAAATATCTGAGGTACGTATTCATCTCAGGCCTGCTGCTGTCGGGTGGAGTTTTACAGCAGAGGCTGCTGATAATATGCTGCCTGCTGCTGCTGCTGAGGAGCCTGGTGAGGGGGAGCAGCCACGGGATAGGATACGGGGGGCATGCTGGAGTTGTGATAGGTTGACATGTCCATGGCCACGCCCGTCTGAGGTGGGTAAGGGGCTCCAGCGGGTGGATTCATGTACTGAGCATTCATAGCGCTGCTGTGAAGAAAGCACAGATGTGACACTGAGCACACACAGCAAATGTGTAAACTGAACATCAACATGCAGCGCTGACATGTTCTTATCTTCACGTAGCAAACAGAATGTTAAATAGATCCGCTCGGATCTCTTAAGATCTTATGCCCAGTACCTCAAAGGAGTACGACAAACCCACCAATATACTATGACAATTTCAAATATAACTTTTTTACCTCATGTAGGCAGGCTGAGCAATTTGGGCGTTTGGAGGAGCTGACACGTTTAGTGAATGTAGTTGTCCGGGCTGATCACTGGGCAAAGTGTAAGGCTGCGAGGTAGGAACCTGGGGCATCGCTAGTGGCAGGTAGGGAGCACTGGCTGGCCCGAGGTAACCCTGAACAGGTCAGAGGAGGAGGAGCAGGTTAGCTTAAAAAGTTCTTTCTCTATCTCATTAAGGAACAATTATTAATCTACTTATGACCCCAGCAACACTAATAAAATAGAACTATGTTACTGAATCGGAATTCAGTAACATAGAATTAGAAAAAGAATGCTGTTAGAGGAATAGTAGAGGGTACACATGTGCACACATTTCCAGTCCTCACGTTCCACTGACCAATTAGGTACCTTTGAGACACTACACATGGTGTCTCAAACACCATCAATCACCACCACAGACTGTCACTGAGGCTCATTAATGCCCTGATAGAGGTCTGGGTGTGGCAAATAAACTGAACTCAGCTTTCCAGATGTGCCTCACTCACGATTTAGCAAGCTGGATAGCTTATAACCCTTAATAAATAGAATTATCATTAAATAAATGCATTTTGTATTTACTCAGGTTATGTCTGTGCAATATTATTTTGGATGATGTGAAGGAAATCAAATATTTTTTAACAGCACTGTATATCGACCGGCACTCTGGAATCAGCAACCAGCAATCTTTGGGGAAAAGGCAGTGACATCAGTCATTCCAGAGAAAACAGCCAATGCCAGGAAAAGCCCAGGCAGCCTGTAAGTCCCCGGGGGGTGGGGTGGGGGGTGAATGTCAATCTATCAGGATGATCTCAAGATGCATAATAATCAGCTGCTTTACTGACAAATATAAATCTAAATAAAACAAAGTGTAAGCATGTCACTGCTCAGAATGATTTCCTTCCCTTTGTTCATCCTGTAAAAAAACAACGTTACATCAAGAGACCAATAAAATCAATAGACCAAAGCAGCAGTCTACTCAGTGTTGACATTCAATTATGCAGAGTAACTGTGGGTGGGTATACTGGTAATTAACACACAGTTTGTCAAACAAATGTCGCCTCGAATACAAAAATCTCCAGCCCTTAGTGTTCAGAACTGGGAGTCAACACCACATACATCATCCTTAAATTATGTAGGACTTGTGCTTTAGGTGTTTTGAGATGGATACCTAGATCCGCATCCACTGCTTGAGACGGAGCGAGTGTCTGACCTGCATAGCCACAGCCGAGCTGGAAGGTGCATACTGCGGCTGCATCTTGGAGTAGGCAGCGTAGAACGGAGCCTCATTCATGAGCTTGTTGTAAAGTTCCAGGGCCTCCAAAACCTTCACGTTCAACTCTGACACCTCCGAGTGCTTCCTACAACGTAAAAAAGACACAAATGATATTTCTCGTTTGCGAATAGAAGCCTTTCTCTCGGCTATGACGGCTGTTAGAGCGCTTTTAACCAAGCGAGGCCTCGAACTGATGGCGAATAACATACGGTTACATTAAGCATAAAAAGGTTACCTGTCAATTTCCTGCAGCTTCTCGTCGATCAGTGGGTTCATCTGTTCACACGCACCTGAAGCAGAGTTGAAAAACAAGAGCGTACATCAGATTGGCTGCAGCTGTCACAAGCGAAGCAACAAGATTTACAACAGCATTAATGTTCATACCCTCCAGCTGGATCAGAGCCGGTGAGTCAGGAGTCGGATCTGCAGGATCTGCATTTTGTAGCAGTGCCAGTGTTCTGTCCATCTTCCCCTGCAGAAACAAAAACACAAGACTGGGTTTTGGATCTGTGTCAATAAATGTACGCACACAAATAAAAAGCAATACCTCATCGATGAAGACGGGTTCGGGTTCAGGTTCAGATTTGGTCTCTGGGGTCGTCTCTTCAGGACTGGATGTCTTTTCAACATAAGTCACTGTGGAGAGAACGATTAAATGAGTAGTTTATAAATTAGTCTAAATGTGTGAATGGGGTTTAAAGAGCACCACCCTCAAGTTCAAACTTTGTCACGTTTTTGTCACAGCATTCACTTTCAGAATCAATCCAAAGACCCACCTGTTTCTGGCTCGGCATTCAGATTGGTTGTGACAAAGTTGGAGGGAAAAAGCCCCAGTCCTCTGTGGTTCTCGCCTTTCCACCAGTTTGGATCACTGCGAGGAAAGCATGAAAACGGACAAACTGTCAACTGAGCTTGTAAGAGTGAGATTTAGTAGCTATCAGGTCATGACACTGTTTCAAGCATGTTATTAAAAGCTAAGTCGAGTGGAACAACACGTTAAAAATAAATATATCTAATATATATGTTGGTCTTTCTAAACATGGTTCTCCTTACAGAGGATCTGAAGAAGTTGGTGAGAGACTTTCTAAACTTGACATTAAATCAGGAGACAAATAAAACGGAGGGATTTACTGAATTTCTTCAGAAGAGTCATCAGAAAGTGTGTGCGTGTAGCTTTTTGGAACAGAGCTGATTTCTGATCTGGTCCGTTATGAAACTTTACCTATCATCCAAAACCAGGATAAGTTCCCCAGCTTTGAAGGTCAGCTCGTTATCTTCGGCTGCTTCGAAGTCGTAGAGAGCGCGCACCTTCCGTGCCTCCTGTCCCCCTCCCCCATTGGAGTAGTTTGGCGGGTCGGAGGTCACGGTCAGGGGTCGTGTTTCTGTCTGCTGTTTCTGCTCCTGTAAGGACAGCTCGATAGCTGTGGGAGGTGGGGGTTTGGATGAGAAGAAGAGAACACAGAGGAAGGGAGTGCTTGTCAAATTTCCAACGCACATGGGCTTGGCACAGACACAGGACTCCTTTTGTTTTTATTTTAAGAATAAAAGAAGAATAATGCTGTAAATCTCTAGACTAGCCACTAATACTGGCTTCTGCTGCTGGGAAATCTGGTCGATAACAGATCTGCTATGAATTTTAAAAACTTATGGTATGAAATAAATTGTACTTTAATACATTTAAAAAATACAGTGTGTATGTGCTGTAGAAAAAGATGCTTGGATAACAATGATGAGTAGAGATGGATGGGTAACACTGCCTCACTTTACCTTTAGCCAGGTCGTCCTCATCTGATGCTTTGCTCACTGCAGGTGTGCTGACCTTTGTGCTAGACACCTGTGGTCAATACGAAAACATAAGGTCACATTTGTGTGTGTGTGTGTATATACATTCACGAGGGAGTGAAAGTCAAGCACAAGACTAGAAACAAAAACCTTATATCCATCGACTGTGGTGCCATCTGCAGTCCATGAGAGGTACTACACTAACCTGTGGGTTACTAAGAAACCTCTATGTTTTACTAATGTGTGTCAGTATAAATTCACATATTTATACACATCTGTAAGATGTTGCCCTTACCCCAACCACCACAAGAGCAAAATGTCCTTAGAAGAACGGCATCTGAACGAACACACACAATGTGCACCCTGTCTAAAGAAAGGCCGCAAAGCGTGGACAATGATAAGTGAATACATGAAGCACAGCTTGAGTCACAACTCCTGCTGCTGTCTGTCAGGTGATAGAGATTAAATGTCAGAGCTGCTGCCTCACAAACTGCCTGCTTGCCATCAAAGCTGGTTCAAAATGTTTCCCACAACATAACACACAGTACATCACAGCAGTCATAAGGAGCACAACTAATGATGTGTGTATAAAGAGAAATACATATAATGGGAAAGAAACAGGACAATTTTGTCCCCGATGATCACAAAGGCATCCAGTGATACTCCAAATGATGTCAAATATGTGAAAAGGAAATTCCACTCTAAGCTCTTGCAATGCATACTGTAAATTCCTGCAGACAGACAAGTTCCACCCAATGTGAACGCTCACGATGGTCTGCAGTGAAACCACCATTATAGTAACAGTTTCTAATTTATTTATTAATTATTATTTAAATAGTATTAATTACTATTAATTAACTAGAGGCCCATTGTATTGTGGCATGTATAGTCACATTCAGACATGCACTGAAACCCTGACCTATAGAAGACCCTACCCAGAGGAGCTATATGTGAGATGTCAATTGTTCAAGGTAGTCGGCCTGGATATTAAATGGACATTAACTACCAGCTGCCTTATACAAAACACAAGTAATGTCCATTTAAGGCAATGTGCGAATACAACAGGTACGTACAAGGGTAATTCACAGCAAGTTATTGAGCGTTCCCTTTCAGTCAATCTGCTCGGCACAACCCAGATATTAGAGGTATCATTTTCTGTGCCAATGGTGTTCTGCAAACAAAAATCCTCTTTTGTTGCACTGGGCTTGCTGCATGCTTCACAGAGACCACCCCTCACCAAAATCATGTGAGAATCCGACTGACACAGACAAAGCCCTGCAGCATATTACACGGGTGAAACAGAAACTGCTATATCCAGTAATAATAACACTTTTCTTTCTTTCTTTTTTTAATACCTGTGAGGGCGCAGACGAGAAGGTGATGCCATCCTCCTTCAGGGATTTAATGGTGGCTCCAATCAGGCTAAGTTGTGGATCCTTCTGGAAGTCTTCTGCCCACTCCACCATCAGAGCCTTTAGTTTTTCACACACCTTGGGGTGGGCCTGTGAGACAATAAAACAAACAGCTGCATTCATCTCTTCTACATATTTTGTACTCCCATCTTTTTGATTGGCTGCCCTATAAGATGTCACATACTGTACTTTTACCTGTAGCTATGAACATCTCTTAAAGTGTGAGGGAGTGCATGTGTGAGAGTGTCTCGGGTGACAGACAGATAAAAGGTAGTTAAAGTGGGAACAGTGAGACAAACACAGCTAAGTTCACATACCTTGCTAAGAACACCCCGTACTTCATTGGCAAACTCCCTTGAGCAGATTTCTAAGTGGAATATTTTGCCACAGTTTGCCACACAAGCGCCCAGCAACTGTAAGAGAAGAGGAAGTAGGTGTAAAGCAAGCAAGCGACCTTTTTGAGATAGCAGGCAATGCGTTTATAATTCAAACGTTTTTTATGAGGATAGGGTCTAAATATCTAAATGAGTGAACACAAATCCAAACAAAGAGCAATCCATGTGACAGTATTTACTCATGATGACTCAGACAGAGAAACACCTCTCACATAAATTCCCCCAGGTTTAAGATCTTCCACTTTCAACAATAGGAGTATTAGTGAAAATGTGCCCTTCTGTTTGCATTTCTCAGTTGTTCAGGGAGAATATTGTATTTGTTTTTTAAGTTGTTATTATACGAGAAGCAGACTGTGTGCACTAAGCTACCTAACAATTATTTCCATATAGGGAAACACTATTTTTGCATAAACAAATCACAATGGATTAAGCTCGGCATCGTGAGGATTATGTTAACTTAACAGTTGGCTATTTAAAGCCCATTACGATACATTTCTTTTGGACAGTAGTTTCTATTTTATTCATTGAAACTTGACGATGTAACCCAGGGAATAGCCCCTGTTCTGTTTCCCCAGCGTCAAACCTGTCCTCAGCTTTGAAAATACATTATGATTCCGTTTGTATAATGGTAGCGGAAACGGTAGGGGAAACACGGTGACATAACAGCAGACTAAAAAAAACTCACATTGAGGGCCTGCATGGCAACATGAGGTACTTTGTGGTTGACTCTCTTCATAATGGATCTCAAGCTGTCCTTTGGGCTGAAACAGAAAAAAACAAAACTAACTACAAAACACAGTGTTCTTACATCAGATATACTACTGCTCAGGTTCTGATGGCACGCAGTGTAGACTATTTTCAATTACACAGTTCATTGAGACTGTTCTGACAAGCTGTACAACGAATGGAGTATGTGAATCGCAGTGCTGTTCAATTGCAAATGAGCTCTAGCTTACCCATTGGGTGTTGTTCCAATTTTATCACAGATGTCCATAATAAGCCCCCAGTCATCTGTTGTGTTGTTTTCATTGGTTGCTTTCTCTGAAATTATGACAAACAGGGATGCAGTACACATGGTCTGGTAAGAAATCATCCTCACTGGCAGCACGGCTGCATGTCTTCAAGCATATTGTATTAGTGGTTACACATGCCAGGCGCAGTGGGTAAATGTTATAGTAATCCATAGCAACTTTAAAACTAAGTAAGTAAAGTACTGACCGGCTAAAGGAATTCTTTAAGCCAGATACATTTTATATTTTATTTTTGAGTTTCCCCAGTGAGCTTTAAATCAACATGGTAAACCATTCAAACACTGAAGCATTTTAACTCATGATCAGTTTAGTATCATGAGTTACTACGTAACCAGGCCCACTTGTTGAAACAGCAGTCTGTAATAGTTTACATTTTGCATTTAGATTTGTAAAAATCCATAAAATTTTTTCTTTTCTTTGCTTTGTGGAAAGCTAAGCGGAAAATTCCTAAAATTTCTATCTTATGGTAAACCTCATTTTCATGCTCATGACTAATTATGTAATACTCATATAGCCAGTTAGGTGTAACAGTGCACTACTGTCTGTCTACACACAAACTGTGGTGCTGGAGGGACACGATGAATAGGACTTTTGCATGAACATTTGCATTTTCAACTATGACCAAAAACATGTGATCACATTATAACACATTAACTCATAGTAAAAAAGAGACTTAACTAGAGCTAAAGCAGTTGATCAGAAAATTAAATTCAAATAAATTGTATACTTTATAAATACATTTATAAATTACAGGTTTTAACAAATGAAAAATGAACCTTCACTCAAATAGTAGGAACTAATATATTTCTGCTTTAAATTACTTTGTTTATTATTTGACATATGAAAAGTTAATATTCAAAAGCCAGCTGAATACATTTGTCAAATTCAGGATCAAGATAACATTTATATAGTCTTAAAAAGCTGATAGGCTTATTCTGTAGTTTCCTTGTAAGATTAAGTTCACAAAATAATACAAGATCAGAATATCTATAATCCACATTAATACATTAACAACCTCTGTGATTAATAACGTTTTATAAATCTAGAATGTATTATTATTATTTTTAATTGATATTATTATTATTAATTATTACACCATCTATAGATTTTTTTTTAACTGATGCCATTATTGGATATATCGATTTAACGTAATTTGACTTAATTCTGGCTCTACATTTGACTGAAAAACATGTATCACAAACCCTTTTGTTTCATTTCCTGCTGCAGTATATTAGTATGTAAAATAACAATGACATACTTTTTGTGAAAAATCGTTGTCAGATTTATGGAAATTTTAAATAACCGTTAATGTTCTGATCTTATTTTACCCAAGTTCCCAAATAATCGTAGCAGCTGTATAAACAACATGACCTAATTTGGGATCAGATGATCTTGTAAGTGACGTTTGTATGAATCACACCATAAGTTAACATTAGTTAACGAGCACTCGCTAACGCTAGCACATTAACTGATTCATAAACTTAACTAGTGTACGTTGCTGACAGCCACACACAATACACTGTTTAAAGTGAACGAAACTTGTGATTTTTGTTAGTAAAAATGTAAGTGTTTAATAAACTAAGCTAAACAACGCTACAACAGACTGAAAAACTCAAGCTAAGCTAACACAAGCTAAGCTAGCTAAGTGTTGTTGGCCCTATCGTTAGCTAACGTCAAGTTTGTCACACCGAAAACACATTTCACTTACCGACATCTTGGTCAAATGGGTTTTGGGAAAATAATGGCATGTTAACGATTAAAAAGACAGACACAATACTTGACAAAATATAGGTATATGAGTTCTCCAAACTAAACCTAAACAAATATCTCTTCCTTATCCATTAAACTCGTACCAGTTGCTCCACCGAAAACTTAGCTGCCTTCAATAAAGCCTGAACAGTATTTTTAAACTGATGTGGAGGACCAACATGCTTATATATTTATATAATAAATCATTTTCTTATATTTACTGTTTTAAATATTTATTGTTTGAATTGTTGAAAATACAGCACGTCGACATAAATCCGTAATAAAAGAAAGGCAAAAAAACTCGGCACTGAGTTTGACACCTCTGTTTACAATGTTGCCTGTGTGTCACACAGAAGAAACACTGGCACCTAAGAGGGAGCAGAGGACAGTTGAACCAGAAACATTTATTAACAACACAGTCATAAAGTGTTGATTTTGACTACACATACTGATTGTAAGTTTAAAGTGCTCACTTAAAGATTACGCATTTATAAAACGCTGTAGCACTTGTACCTAGCCCTGTAGTGCAGCGTGCCAGCATAGTCTGTTGTCAAAACAGTAGAACTGGTGGCAGGCAGAGACATTCACATTAACTAAATATATGTTTCACTTACAAAGAACCTGCCTGAAGGCAAAACGCATCTGACAAAAGCAAAAAAAGAAGCAAAGATAACGACAGTACACAGCCTCAACAAGGAAGACACTAATAATGATACTTGTTGGATTGATAACTCCTCATTGTAAAATATTCTACATCAAATACCAAGTAAAATGACTGGGTTAGCCTTTGTGAAATGTTTAAGTTTCTGTTTTTAAAGCTGACATTTGAGTGAGAACGTCTCAAAGCAGGAGTTAGAAAAACTACGGGCAAAAATAACCTATTGGAGAAACTTCTGTAGTACAACACAAATCATATAAGCAAAAGAATTGGGAAGGAAAAGGGGATTTGATGTTTTTTACAAATATCAATGTGGGCAAAATCAAGAAGTTAACGTGCCGCCTGGCTGCTCACTGCTAATAATACTGGCATTCAGTTGTGTTTAGGATGGAAGAGATGGAAAAATACTCATCTGTAGTGATTCATTATCAGCAATATCAAGTATTAAAAAGGTACAGAAAAAACTCATCAGAGGATTATTTATTCATGAAGTTAAGTGTAGTAAGAAGTGAACATGTGAATAGGACTGTCAATATCTCGACATCTAAAACATCTAACTGGTTTGTGTAATTGGTGTATTACTCAAGGAACAATACATGTAGGATAATGATAGGAGATTATTATTTACTCAGTTTCAGAGACCTGGACAGCTAAATTTTAAAGATATTGTATTTTTTAAATTAAGCCAAAAAAAAGGAAGGGTATTTTAATTTTGCCATTTCAGAAACTTAAATAGTGTTATGACACGTTAAAGACTGTTTAAGGCAATGCTGATGGGAAACTAAACCAGAAGGAGGCAGTAATGCAAAAGAATGGATGTAAACGGCCGTTACAGTCCATAGAAGAAGAAGAAGCAGAAGCCGAAGAAGAGTGAATCAAAGCAAAACCGGAAGTGCGGGGAAGCGACTCCTCTCGTTTCCGATCAACACTTCCTGGTCTGGCCCATGCTGTGTGCCCCCCCCCCATCGTACGTTTCCCAACTCGGAGAACCTGACAGCCGCCGCTGTAGAGGACCAAAGGCCGTAGACGGTTGCAGTCATGTCGGCAGCTGCTACGGGGACCAGCAAGGCGGCCCACGGCGATGCGGGCCTGAAGAAGAAGAAGGGACCCGGGGCCCTGGCTACGGCCTACCTGGTCATCTACAACGTTGTTATGACAGCGGGGTATGTAGCGTGCTTCCTTCTGCTAACGCTGCTGAGCTGGAGCGTGAGTGCGTCTGTGTGCTGCTGAGGAAGGAGGGTCTGCAGGAGCGAGATTTATTGTTCTCTGTATTTGAGCTAATGTCAGAAACACGCTGGTGTAGTGTGTAGTGAACTAACTTTGAATGCGCTTCGCGGTGGGCTTAGAGAGATTAACGTTACAACCACCTGGCGTGCACATCAAATGTGACTGAGTGGACGCCATACTAATAAAACATTCCGAAAAAAGGATGGATTACTGTGGGCACTCAGTGTTAATCTACAGCAGAGAGTGAGTGAGGTTTTAATTTAGCAAATAAAATGAAAAATAAAGAGCAGAAAAGGGATTATTTATTGTTTATAATAGCAAAAAAGCGACGTGTATACTAGTTAGAACCCTGTATCACTGAATATTTAACAAGAATGAATTAATATAATATATATATATTTAATATTTCATCTTCGCAGTGTTTTTGAAAGACAATGTTTTAAAAAGCACACTTGCCCTTTATTACTAGACTGCTGTATGACCCTTACCCCAATTTCCACATCCCTGTTACTACTGTATAAACTATACAAAACTTTGTTCATCCACAGATTAACAACTGGAGATTTGTACTGAATTGTACTGAATTTTCTATTTCATATAATTATAATTAGATTTGTATTAAAGTTGACTGGATATACACGAAGCAGCCATAAAACCCTGACTACTTGCCATAATTCAAAAATGAGTACCTATGATGAACTCAAAAATGTGTGTGTGTGTTTTATTGCCCTGAATTTTAGAGCGTTGCACAACTGAATGGTGGCAGTTGTTTGCACACTGCTCCAACCAGTTAGGTCGCATTGTGTCTTGCTCAGTACTGGTGGGTCATACAGTAGCTGCTTTGTGTGGAGCACAAAGTTGGGATGTCATGCACGCACATTTTCCCTGTTAAAAAGCTGTGTTTACATTCAGATGCTGCTGCTACCAGCCACCAGACCCACTCAGTTTCTGCTGAAGTGGTAGAATTTATCTTCACCTGTCCCTCTGACTGAGTGGTCCGTCTGTCTATATCCATATTCTTCAGATCTTCTCTACCATAATCTGACAGCTTTCACCTCCACCTGACCTGTCCATGCTGTACTGCATTACGTTATTATGATATGACATTTTCACTGTATGTGGTGAAACTCTTATCAGGGAGCGGTTCTGTCCCAATTTAAACTTTGCACCTAGTTTTTAATATTGCACAAAATGCAACTTCTGATCTGTTCAGGTGATGACGGATTAGCAAAGGTGTTTGCAGTTACCAGTTTAATGTATACAATAGTTTTTTAAACTGACTGTAACACTGAGCTGAGACAGTTCTTTGTAATTAAGCTGCATAAACTTTGTGTTTGTAGATGATTTCTTAGAAACCAGTAGCTGGGGGTTTCTTGTCCTAATACAATCTAAACCTCTTAATACAGCGGCATGATAATATTCCTTAAGCTACATATTTATCTTGGCTCTACCGATACAAACAGGGATAACGATATTGCACCTTTATTACTAAATTCTTTATTTAAACTCACAGGTCTGGTAGATCTTTTAAATGGTAACGTAGATTTTTTCCCCTTTGCTCTCCAGGTGGCTGGTGATAGCTGTTGGTCTGGTCAGAGCTTATCTGGCCAGAGGAAGCTACCATGGGCTGTACTACTCTATAGAGAAGCCTCTGAAGTTCTTTCAGACTGGAGCTATTCTGGAGGTGAGATAAGCACAAAGTATTAGCGCTCTATGTACCATATATAACAAGCAGCAATATAAGTCTGCCATGATTTTCAGCTCACACATTCTAAACATGCAGAGCAACGCATGATGAATAAATCAGGAAGATGTAGTTTACCTACTTAACAATTCAGCCTGTTTCACCCGTTTCACCAACCTACATACAGTGTTAAAGGCACAGAGCCGAACAATATTTTGGAATTTCATATTGTTTTTGTTGTAAGATGTCAAATGAATAATTACAGCATTAAGTAAAGTCTGCTGTTGTTTATATGAAAAACAAGCTGCACAACATTTGTCCACATGCAAAAATGAAACATAAACCAAAGTGTGAACTGTCCGGGACTCTTCCACAAGTACTCTGAGTAATCTGTCTGTCGTCTTTTCCTTTCACAGATACTGCACTGCGCTGTAGGTGAGTTTGGAACCTCCGCCCTCATCTTCACTGACCTCTGTTACCAGAAATACCTTTTTACAATTAATAATGGGTAAAAAAGATAAACGACATACCTGGACTGTTTGGTGCGTTTATCTTTATTTTCATGTTAACTCTCATTAAAATTCTCATTAAACTGTTTATCAGAATCGTGCTACGGCCTTTACATTCAGCACATCCTAACCCAACCACCTGTACATGTGAGGTCGTGCAGGTCAGACAAAGCATCAGACCGTGAGGTCCAAGGGACTCAGAGATAAGGAACCTCGTTGATAAAAACTGTGCTGCTACACAGATGCCTGTAGATCAAGGTGAGGGAGTAAAACCCAGAGTGTGTTCAGGTGCACGGTGGCAAATATTACGATTTTTCAGCCAAACTGAGTAACTGGTGAAGAAAGTCGTTGGCCATCTCTGCTGAGACGGAGGAACGCGTCAGAAGCATGATCATCCCAGTAGTACTCCATCCATCGGGCCTGAGGCATAGTGAGGATTCACCTTTGACCTTTGAGTCTTCTGAATCCCTTCTGAATCCTCGGTAAAGGCAATAGGACCCAGACTGTTAATCGGAACATGACTTATAACTTCCATTCACCACACATTCCTCATTTATGAGTTCTCCTATTGCTGTTTCGTCCTAAGCGAATGCTATTCATCCCCCTGGTTTGTGAGACTTAAGCTGAAGCCTCACTCTCTTGCGCAACCAGTTTGACTTTCTCAGTGTTTTACGTGTATCTACACAGAACTACAGATTTCCAGTGGGCATTGGTCATGTTTGAGTGGAGTGAGGTGTTATTACAGGTCTGTTTGCAGATCATTAGACGCGTCACAATGCAACAGTGTCTCATCATCAGGTTGTATTATGCGAACACAACGTAGAATCAATGCAATTTGACAAACAGAAGCTTTTCATGTTTCAAGTGCCAAAGAGAGAGGCGACAAGCTGTTTGCTGTTGTGGTGTTAATGTGATGAGGGGAGGAGGCTCTCGCCACGCTGCGGTTCATAGTCCGTTCCCTTCATTATCTGGGGTTTAAAGCTTGAGCTGGTTGACCTTTCCCACTGCAGACGGGCTCCCTGCAGCTGCCGTCCTCTCAGAGCATGCTCACTCACACAGACACGCAGAGCTCTGTGTTCCTACCTACTGGTGAAAGGACGGCGTTGCATCAGAGTTTGTTTGTTTGGATCTGATGGTTCCACAACAAATCATTTGCTCTTAATATCTCACATTTTCCCAACAAGACTCAATGCAGCTGTACTTTTGTGTTGTTTCTATTATATGTATGCATATTCTGCTTTTTGCACTTACATCATTTCTTTTATTGTATAATGACACATATAGGAAATTCTCCAGAAGCAAAATAACCTCTGGTTATTTCAACGTAAAAGTTGCTACAGGATCTTTTACTTTAGCAACGTATTTTTTAAAAGTGTTATTTAACAGATTTGAAGCTTTGTAATTACAGTAGTTTTATTTACTGTGGATCGACTCTGTTTGGCTGAAGCTTTGCTCAGATCAGCTATTTGCTCATTTATCTGTTGATTATTGATTCATTTGCTGATCACTTGTGTCATATTGCAGGAATTGTACCATCCTCTGTGGTTCTGACTGGATTTCAGGTCATGTCCCGGGTCTTCCTTACATGGGCCGTCACACACAGCGTCAGGGAGGTGAGATGCTTTTCTCTACATTCAAGAAACACTTAAACTAACGAGTATGGTTTCCCGTTCAGAAGTGATCAGCTGATGTACTGTTTGCCCTGTTACTAGATTGGAGCAGAGTAAATATGTAAGTAACATCAGACGGTCTTTATGCAGGAATGATTCTGCTGAATGTTCTGGTCTTTATACTGTGTTTTCTGTGTGTGTGTGTGTGTGTTAAATGACTGTGAACTGACAAGTTGTTCTCTCTTTCCATTTCCATACATGGACGCGTGGAAATGCATTCAGCTTATGTCTCGTGTCTCCTTCTTAACATTTGATTTGCATCAGCTTCGACCTAATATCGCGGGGTCGTGACTCGCTGCCTGCAGTGTGTTCTGATCTCTGAGCGTCTGAAACAAACAGCCAAGCATGTCTCTGTGATGAAAAAGTAACCACCGCGGCATGGCGCACTCCCGTCTGTTCACTCGCAGGTGCAGAGCGAGGACAGCGTGCTGCTGTTCGTCACCGCCTGGACCGTCACAGAGATCATCCGCTACTCTTTCTACACATTCAGCCTGCTCAATCACCTGCCATACCTCATCAAATGGGCAAGGTAGGACACCCGATCGAAGCAGAAATGAGTCTTCTGCATTTGACCCGTAAGCTGGGTATAAATGGCTAGTTGTGAATATGTTTCTTCTCTGAATAAATTACCCATATGTAATTAGTAATTAAGCTGTCCATTAAGAATGTAGTCTTTGAAATGGCAAAATATATAAATATATATTTTATATTGCTATTATTAGCAGAATGTTGCAACACCTTGGTTGTTTTACTGTATTTTGGATTATTAGCCAAAGAAAATAAGCATATATTAAATAGATAAACTACATAAAATAAATATATTAAAATAACTTTTTAACATATGCATTTGGCACGTACAGAATGATTATATGCGTGCTGGTTCATACTGGAACCCTGTTTTTATTGTTGTTATGATGCGTATTTGGGTTTTCCTTTTTTCTCTGCGTTAGTCGTGATGTGAGATACTGAGCGGTGAAAATGAACAGAGAAGCTGTAGCAGATGAGGAAGTGGATCATGATGACTCAAATGGACTTTTGCTTGTCTGTTGTCTGGAGATACTTTGGTTTTACAAGATCCAAACAACTATTTACTGTAGGTGCTAATCCTCCTCAGCTTTACAGCTGTTCATGACACTGTACACCACGGAACTTTTTTATTTTCTGTCCTTGATGTTGATTTCTGCTGCAGAAGAAAAGCAAATCTCATATTTAACTTTAAACTAGCTTTATTCTCTTTCCCATCAAAAAGCTTGATCCCTCCGGAGTCCTATGACTAAAACATTTAGAAGCAGAGCCAGTGTTACAGGGTTGTTATTTGCGTTTCTGCCTTTACGTGCACACGTTGTTTAAATGCTCTTTCATTCGAGCAGCGCTTCCCACCTGTCCCGCTGCAGAACAATGCGTCATGAATCCATATGATGTATTATTTCTCCTTCACAAACCTGTGCTGCAGGTACACCTTTTTCATCGTGCTCTATCCCATGGGAGTGACCGGGGAACTGCTGACTATCTATGCAGCGCTGCCGTACGTGCAGAAGACGGGCCTGTACTCTGTCACTCTCCCCAACAAGTACAACTTCTCCTTTGACTACTACACCTTCCTCATCCTCATCATGATCTCCTACATTCCTCGTAAGTCGATTGAATGTATTAATCCCCACAGGCAAACTGAGTTTGATTTAAATGAAATAACCAAAGATGCATTGCAGATGGAGAAATAGGTGACGTAGATAATTTCTTGTAACTTCTTAGTTGTTTAATTATTGCTTCAAACATTTGCGTTTCCCACTAATCCAAGAAATCTGATAATGACAAAATCTTTGGTGGAAGTCATAACAAGGTCATCTCAGTTTACATTTTACATCGCAAGGTTTAGGCAAAAGCATAAGTGAATATATACAGAATAATGCAGAAAACCCAACAGTCCCACTTGAGCAAACACTAGGTGACAGTGGAGAGGAAAACTCCCTTTAACCCAAGAAACCTCCAGCAGAACCTGGAAGCTCAAAAGAGGCGGAAGGACGAAGCACAAATAGTGGAGAGAGAAGACACGATGTCAAAATGTCACATTTCCTGTTTCATTTCTTCGGTTAATACAAACGCTTTAAAAAGGGAGGAACTCTCTGTTCTTCTATTGATCCGCCTGCTGCTGTCGTTTGATGCAAACATTTCTCCTCTGCTTACTGACCTTCTTCCACCCGACCCCAGTCTTCCCCCAGCTTTACTTCCACATGATTCGACAGAGGAAGAAGGTGCTGGGCCACGCAGACGACTACAGCAAATTGGAGTGAGCCGAGCAGCGTTTTCAGAGGTCGGGTGAAGGGAGAAGAAACCGAGAAGAACAGAATCACGTCTGCTAATTGAAACGCGGAGTCCGACCAGTTTTCAAACTGCCACAGCTGACCTGGCAGATGATTCAATTATCAAACAGTGTAACTTTTTTTTTTCTGGGTTGTGTAAAACCTCACGAGTGATGAACGAGCTGGTGATATTTTCCTGTTGTTGTTTTTGATTTCTGATTAAACGGCACTTTTGTCTAGTCGGAGAGCTTGCAGCTGTAAAGAGACTGTATTTTGGCTCGGGTACAGTCGAGCTGCCGTCTGAGCATTAAACTGATGATGCACTGATAGAAACACTATAGAAAATCCCTAACAGACCCCTCACCTCCTCCTGGCTTGTGTTTTTTTTTAAACTTTAAACCGTGATGTAGAAAGAATGAGACGACGGAGCGAAAGTAGGTTGTGTGTCCGTTTTCGCATCTCCAGTGTTTGTTGGTACGAACTTCGGTCCAAACGTGTGTGTGTTTGTTTTTCTTTTCGTTCATTTCAGTGAAAACTCTGATCACATTCCTGATTTAGTCCAATAAACCATTTTTTCATTCTGTGCTCGCATGATTTCGCTCCCGTTAGCTGCTGTTTGTTTGGGCTGAGGCTCCGGTGTAATGTCACTTGTGTTCTTCTTATTGGTCTGACACCGATCAAATTGACTCCTTAAAAGGTTGTGTCTTGGTTTTCTTAGTGTTTTCTGTTTAGGTGATGCTTTGTACATTACTAACTCAGCGTAGCCAGTAGATGGATGAAAAGACTAGCAGTGTTTTTTCCTTCACACACCTCTATCCAAGTTAGCAAACATTATTTATCTCTTCATGCGATTGCTATTTCAACCCTTTATCTATTAAAAGTGACAGATTTTAGCATTTTTAGCTCCTTTGAAGTGATATTTTATAAACCACGTATATTTAAATGTGCTTTTTGTTAATGTGTTACTATATTTACAGTCATCAGTCTTCATCCTGCCTCTAATTTATTGGCACTCTATGGAGCTCTAAGGATTCTGTGTGACTTCTAATTGATCTAACTATTTAAAAGAAGTCTCAAAATTACATGTACGACACCATAATACAAGTTATGGGACAAAAGAATAAAAAGAACAGAGCCCAACAATGTAGCAACAGCATTTGCCAGCAAAAAAAATAGTAGCCCAAAAATGTGTATAACGTAGAATCAAAAAACTTGAATCATCCCAGAAGAAATAGCTTTCATCACAACTGCAAAATCTGAAGTAATTTGACAGTACGGTATTTGATTCCAGCACTTGAGTTAAATTAGGGGGCTCGTTTTAATTCTTTTACGCTGAGGTGAGATTAATAATGTACAGGAGGAACAAACGAAGGACTGAGAATACAATTCCATCTCTGAAAAAAGACATGATATTTACTCAATGTGTGATATTTTGTGTGGCAGAAAGATTAACTTAAAAGTGGGCTAAAAACATGAGTTTCTGACTTTACTTGTTGAACCTCTGTGTCTATGCTCTGCACATGTCTATACCGTTGCAGCAAAAGGAAGAACTTCCACCACTGGAGGTCAGCAGAAACACAGCTTTCAGCTCAAGTTTGGTTCCAGGACTCGCATATAAAAAGTTATTCTGTATCAGCTGTTGCCAGACTCCCCTTTAAAAAGATAAAAAACAAAAAACCCTTCATGGAGAATAGTAATTATTAATGCAATTCAGAAGATTTTATGTCTGTCCAGTTTTCTGTTACTGTCTGAACACCACAAACAGACATTGTACTGACAAAGAATCTAAGACATCTAAAAAGCATCATTTTAATATGCATAATAAGTCCAATAACAATAATAACCTGATTATGATGATGATGATGTCATTAGTCCATGTCAACCTGCCTGGTCCTATGTGGACGTTATGAATGAACTGTGACGTGGATCAAAGCCACTGCTGAACAAAAAACACAACGGCGTATCTTACGTTTGCCAAAAAGCATCTTGATGATTTCCCAGACTTTAAAAAATACATGTATGTATTATTTCTATATAAATATAAATGAAGTTTTGATACAGATGTTTTGCATGGAGCGATGAAAAATATGCAAAGTATATTGATGACTTTTGCATTAGATACAGTATGCTGTTCTGTATGCAGTGCATACGCTTGCATGTACTGTATAGGATGTATACGATTGGTTGTTCCTGTGAAATATAGTACACTTTGTAATGCACTTGTTATGGTTTGCACTATAAATGTACCGGTGACACATTCACTTGTGCTCCATGTAGGTCGGAACAGTTTTCTGTTGCACATTTTAGCAGCACTGGTTGGGTCTATCAGCTCACCGGAAGCTACTGAGAAACTACACCTATCATAAATCTAGTCACAACTGTGACCAGTGGGAGAAAACATAACTTTAAAGTTATTCATTTAAGGATGCCCGTGCATCTAATATCTTATTTTGAAATATAGTATAAATTAGTAAAATACACTGTAGGTAATGAAATCATCCCTTGTCACTTTATACTAACATGCCCAACCATAAAACATAAAACAAAAGTCATTTCTCCCCGGGGTTAGGGTTAGGGTTAGGGTTAGGGTCGCAGGCTTTTTGCTGTTAGACATTTCTGTTACATTCGACGTCTCCATCTTGACTTGACTCTTGTTGACATTGTGGTGACATCAACTAGGATCAAGGATCATTTACTCAAACTGGACAAAGCTCCTCTGAGACCGGAGAAGACATTATACAGTGAAATTATGTAAACGATTCTTTCTTTCAAGTTGAGGCATTTTCAGCAGCTTGGAGTGGATGTAGCGACACTGACTCCCTGTTTGCAGAATGACCTTTTGGCAGCAGTGAAGGCCACAGTCAGTCACTGTCTGTGTTAGACTACAGTCCTGGAGGAATTCCTACTATGCATCATGATGCTCTCTTTTTTCCCTTTAACAGTTGACATAACTTTGTATAAAACTGTCTCAAAATTAGGAAATCTTCAGTGAAATCACAATATACACGAAGGAATAAAGGTTTTAAACCTGAGTCGAGCTTCAATGACAGTCATTGGTACTATTTTATTACTGTGAAGGACTGTTTTGGACGATCAGGGACACTTTTCAAGTACTGTTAGCCCATCACCTCTGATTGTGCATAGCTCATACATACGTAGTCACTTACAGAGAAAGATTTTATTACTGATTAACACTGATTATAAAAGTAAACGTAAACTCAATATCTAAGATGCGTGGGCGGCTCAGCATACCCAGCATGCCCTATAATAGCATGTGCCTGTGTTTGTACGCTCCTCAGAGTCTTGTAACGGTCTCTCTCCACCAGCATGAGTCACAAACACCGCAGTGCTTGTCATTTTCTACCTTTTCTAAAAGATAGAATGAAACTGCACTGATCTGAGCGTTTCTCTTGTGTTTCGCTGCGTATGTTTCCAGGCTGCCGGGGAGAGGATCCTTCACGTGTCAGCGCCCGGACTCATGATAGTATCTCATTGGATGCTCACGATGCAGTGCTGACACATACTGTATGGACCACCAAGTTTGCTTACTTCGTTTGACTCAGCTGCACATTTGATTGATATATTTCTGGAGTTTGATGAGATTAACGTTAATGCAGCGTGTGGTGATGCTTCCATAAGGAAATCCAGGATTTTCTATATTGGGAGTATGAAATGGTGATCTTATTTCCATACGTATCACTTTTAACACTGTTGCAGCAGATCCCTGTGTGATGTAGGGCAGGTGGTGCAGAGTGACGTGAAACAGGTGGCAGCGGGAGTCACGGGAGCAGGGGGGAGAAACTGTCCAGCAGGATCAACACAGTCTTCCGTTGTGGTGGGAAAGAAAACTGTTCAACAGCAGCATCGGCTGAGGTTCACCAGGAAGTTACCTCTCTGCTCTCCACGTGGTCGCGTCACAGCCGGAGGGGAGATGATGGGTTTCTCCTTACATTCAGCAGCAGCGACGACTGTGTAAACCCTGAGGAACAGCAGGACACAGCCTCTGCGTTGGATGTCTGGCTCTGTGCAGGAAGGAACGGTCACTGACACTGACACATAAAAGCACGTTTTCCCAGTTTTATACAGCATGTCTTATCAAAACCATCTCAGCTGGTACCGTAGCTGGTGGAGCGCATTGTCTTTGGTAAGAGGAGTATGAAAGTACTGATGAAGTACTTTCGCAATAAAGCAGTGACCTCACAGTTTACCATCACTTTCTGAGAATAGATCAGAACATTTTAAATTCAGAGAATCAAATATTTAGTTTTTACATTTGGTCAGTGAACAACTTTGTTTTAGCTCAAGCTGTTTTTCTTCCATTCCTCACTTGTTAAGTCCAAAACCTGCTGTCTGACAGGACTCTACTGTATACTATACTATACTGTACTGTAGTTGTGTATAAGTACACACCAAAGAGTATGAGCACTGTCAGAACAGTCTCTATGAGCTTTGTGTTTTTTCCTTGACATTTCTTACAGAAGAATACACTACTGCTCAAAGCATAAACCATTTATATGATTTATAAATAGCAATTTACTACATTTTGAAGGAAACTCGCTCATAAACTAATACGCAGAATCATTTGTCTCTTGGTTCGCAATAAACCTGAGGTACGAGTATAAGATGTTTTTATTGTTGATGCAGCTTCTGCAGGGACAATGGGCGTCTTTCGATCTTTCCCACTGCAACTCTTTCCTGCTCTGAGCTCCACAGACAAAAAGCCATTTATCGCAATTGTATCATGTGGCAGCAGAAGAAGTCTCAGAGGCAGAAAGCTCTAAAAACCTGCAAGTAAAACTAGAAATAGCTCAGAAAAGATCAGGATGAAATAGCTTTTAGGATAAGTTGCGCAGTAATTGGACTGAAGACGAGTGTGTGTGTTTGTCTGTGTGCATTTTGTGTGTGCTGTTATTTCAGCATTCATCTGCATGAATATGCTGCCGAACCAGTCTGACTTTGGACAAGTCAGTGTGTTAATGTAAAAACGCTTCATACATTTGCAATGTTTTAGTGTTGTAGTTTTTCCTTATCAAAAGTAAAGGGGATTCAGACTACACCCATGTACAGAGGTAGGTCTGTAAAGAAATAGTTTTCCCACTTTGTCGTGGAAGAACTTCAGCCTCCCACACCTTAGGGAAGAACCGACCCAGCCACATCTTCTAACCCGCGTCTGTGGCCGCCCAACATGCCCGGATCTCCACTTTCTTAGATAAGTCAACAGTGAACCGTGTGAGGGCTCTGCGAAAAAAAGGAGCACAAACAAAACAAACAAAGAGGCAGTCATGAGACGAGGGAAGAAAATAAGTTGCACAACTTGAATTAAAATAAATTTGTATCTGATTTATATCAGAGTTCCCTTTTTTGAGGGAGAACAGAGCTGAATGGAAGATCCTGTTCTCGCTAGTGTTTCAGTCCCAAAAGGGCCGAAAAGAAATCAGCAAAACACACGAGGCTCCTTGTCACATGCCTCCAATTTACATTCATTAGCACACAATGTGAATTTCAATGAGAGGAAAGCTCTTTTTCTCTGTATGTATGCAGCCCCACTCAGTCACACAACTTCCCACATGTTCTTTGGTCCTGTGGAGTAATGATAAGCTGTCCTGACCACACACACACACACGTAGTAACACTAAAGATAGTAGACAAGGGGAAGTTGCACGCTACTTTTTTCCAAGTTGCAGAGGTATAGTTGTGATAGAGAGTAAATCAATGTGTGTACGTGACCGTGTGCGTGTGGAGGCAGAGAGAGAGAGAGAGAGAGAGAGAGAGGGGTCTGTCCAGCTGTGAGCAAAGACCCGCCCATTCATCGAAAGCGCTCGGGGGGTCGCGCAGCCCGTGATGCGGATTGACCAGCCCGTCGTCCAATGGCAGCGCGTCGTAGCGTGAGTCACCGCGTCACGTTTCCAATGGCAGCGCGGCGGAAAGGCGGACTGCAGGAAGCACACTTGGTTGAATGGCCGTTGAGGCAGCGATCAGCAGCAGATATGTTATGATGCCGCGCTCCTAACAGACACCGAGTGGATCGTCGGAGGCTGCGGGAGCGCACTTTGGCACCTGGCGCGCACACTTCGCGGACAGCTGCGGTCGCGCGGCCGCGGGTTCTCCGCGCGCGGAGTGTGGCCACGAATGAATCCAGGTGTCGCTCTGTGGGGATTTCAGCAGCGACCGACAGCTATTGGACATTGATTACAACAAATTGACCGCACAGAAGCACGGGCTACACCATGGACCCAGGCGCTGGTTCCTGTGGTTGCCACGAGAGGAGACGGAGGAGGAGGAGGAGGAGCGGCTGAGTGTTTCTCCTCCGCTCCGCTCGGCGCGAGCATCGTGATGCTGCTTGTTGGCCAAACGTGATGCTCCCACCGCCCGAAAGGACGCGAAGCACGGGGAATACAGGTGCGCCGAGACAAATAAGAAGCGCAAACATGGGATGCGCCTTTTCCTTTCTCTCCACCTTCGTCTTATCTGCTCACAAAGCGCTCAGAGGAAACATGTCCGCAGAAATAACGGATTCGCAGCATAATTGATGGTGCTGCGCCGCGGTCTCTGGGGACCAGCTGATCTGATTTGTGTATTGCTTTATCGTTTGCAGCGCGCGTTTACGTCCGTGGGTAGCAGCTAATTGGGCCCAATGATGTGGAGGCAAATCCACCTGGATCCAATGTTCCCTCCTCTCCGGGAGAAAAAAACTCCCCTGTGACTTTTTGCGCATGTTCCATTGTTTTATTCCCAGAGCTGTTCGCCACCTCTGCTTATTAATTTGGATGCTTTTTAAAGGTTTCAGACTGAATGCTTGCCTCTAAAAGTGGGAAGTGCTGGTTTCCCTGGATTCAAAGCGCTCAGATACTTTCAGCAAGCACCAACCATGGGGGATTCAACTCCACACAGACAGTTGCTGTGTCTCTTGTGTGAAACTAAATAGTTTCCGGACGTTAGTTTCCAGTAGAACCAAAGCTTATATCTCGCTCTCCGACATGTCCAGATCCAACAGCGTCAGCCCACCCGGCGTCGGCGCGCCTGTGCTGAGGGGAGGGACCGAGCACAGATCAGCTTGGGGAGAGTCTGACTCTGTGGCCAACGGGTGCCCATACTTGGCCAGATCCCCGCGGAAGAAACTCACCAGGACCAACAGTCGCTGGAGAGAGGACGATGACCTGGACCGCCGGCAGCCCGGACGAGCCTCCACGACCGTCAGCAGGGTCAGCTTCAGGTCCAGGTCAGCTTGGCAGGACCATGGCCAGGAGAACCGAGACCGCGCGTCCCCGAAGCGTCCAGACGGCGAGGTGAGACCCAAGTCGGTGGAGCTGGGTCTCGAGGAGCGGAGAGCCAAGCCGGGGGCCGACTCGGAGGAGGTCATGCCTGAAGTGAACTTCTCCTTGGTTGTGTGCTGCACCAGCGTCATGCACATTTTCAGATCCAAGAAATTCCAGTCGGAGAAGTTGGAGCGTCTCTACCAGCGCTACTTCTTCCGGCTCAACCAGAGCAGCCTGACTATGCTGATGGCGGTGCTGGTGCTGGTCTTCACGGTCATGCTGGGCTTCCACTGCTCCGGTGGGCCAGCGCGGCCGGACCTCGCCTACGTGCTGTCCTTTTCCTTGGCCATCTTCCTCACGCTCCTGCTCATGGTGGTCTGCAACAGGAACGGCTTTCACCAGGACCACATGTGGATTGTGTGCTACGTGGTGATCCTGCTGGTGCTGGTGATCCAGGTGATCGGAGTGCTGCTCGTGCAGCCCAGAAGTGCCTCGGAGGGGATCTGGTGGACCGTGTTCTTCATCCACGTCATCTACACCCTGCTGCCGGTCCGGATGCGCGCCGCAGTCATCACTGGACTCATCCTCTCCGCCGTCCACGTCGCGGTGTCGTGGACGCTGAACGGAAGGGACAGCTTCCTGTGGAAGCAGGTACGTTTTGCACTCCTCTGCGCCACTCTGCGCATACTCTGCGCAACGACAGCGTCAAACAGCTCGCTCCAGGCTTGATGTTCAGTTATCTGTCTTTCTGTTGGATTCAGTTCTGCGCAGCCACACAGTGTAGGTTCACTTCCACAGAAGCCCCGGGGAAGGGCTGGGGTGTCAGACTGCTCCTGTGGCACCCTTATGAGAACACGCAGAGTGCACGATCTGCATCTGAGGTTGATTCATGCTGATCACACTAATCCTGCTCTCCGTACACTGCGATGAAAGCTGTTTTGGTGGAGGAATAGGTGTTTTGGGCTCTTACTTCGTTTGGACTTGTGCACTTACAGTTATTAGTTTCCAGGGATGTTGTTGCTGCTGAGCCAACGTGTTCCTCATAAAACCCAAATGCCTCTGGTAGTTCTGTTTTTACAACATCAATATTAGTTTCTCCAGAGCCGGTGGACTCTCTCTGTAATAAAGGTGCTCACACTAATGGGTTTAATTTTGTGCCATGTCTGCAGAGTTGT
>JAUMHF010000013.1:3564198-3576166 GCA_032359275.1 Microctenopoma steveboyesi
CAGAGCCGGTGGACTCTCTCTGTAATAAAGGTGCTCACACTAATGGGTTTAATTTTGTGCCATGTCTGCAGAGTTGTTGCTGTGACTTTTAACTCTGCGGCTTCTTGCCTCATTGTTTTTGCTGCTCACTCAGTGGACTGTTTTTATCAGACCCTGTGCTCCTCATTAACATTTTCCTCTGACAACGTAGCTCTTTTGCAGTAGGTTCATTTGTGAATATACAGACTCGACAATGGAGCTGGTTCAATTAAAGAGGTTTAACGTTGAGATCTTTAACACAATGTTTGCGGCTGTTTTGGTTTTCATGGGTTAGGCAGGGTTAGGGTTTTGTACAAATTGAGGGGAAAGCCTAATTCTACGGTTATTTGTACTCGTATCTTTGATAGTAGTGTGCTACAGCTCTGTGGAAACAGTCCTTTCTGCTTTCAACAAGACAGTAACACCTTAAGTGAAGTCCATAAAGAGAGGTTTTTGAGTTTGGCGGTTATAAATCAAGCACCTTTTTGCATGCATTTGGACCCACGCTGTCAGGTTTATTAAGTCAACTAACCCTTTAGGTGACAGAGAGCAATGACAATCAGCGAGGCTTTATTGATATTGCAGCCTTCTGTAGATGATTAAATGTGACATTTTTAATTTTGTATTGTGTTTTACCAGCAGACTAAATACACGTTTCCAGCCTGTGACGCTACAGACAGTTGTTTTTTAAGCTGTGTTAAGAACAATAAAGAATTCTGTCTGACATTAAAATGAAACGTTAGTCACTGAATATAAGCATTCATATTCATAATAAATACAATTACCAAATAGAACATGTTTCAGTGACAAACTGAGGCGAGGAAAGAAGCTGCATTGAACGGTGTTTTATGATAAGAATGTATTTTTAGATGCTAATGTGAATGTCGTGTTGTACACAAGTTTAAAAACAATCTGGTAATATGGCACAAACGCACCCACGTCCGTCATCTCGGCTATCGCCAGTCAATCGGCAGTGAAAATATTCAAATGATGTCTTCAAAGCAGAAAAGGGATGTGGGATTTCAAGTTTTTTATCGTTGTTTCTTTTTGCCGTCTAATGTTTTGCTGTACAAGCAAATACGCAACTAAAGAGTTGATTTGTGTGTGAATGGCCTATGACCCTGCATTTGTTTGCATATCCACTGAAGCCACATTGTCATTTGATGTGTTGATGTGAGTGTGTGGGAAACGAGCTTTTGTATTTGTTGTTCTTTCCTCACCATGCTGTTGTTTTTAGCATATCTTTTCTCCCCTGTTTACATAGGAACCGGCTCAGTGCTGAGTTAGACCGCGGCTGTTTATGCGAGATCCCAAGACAATGCCGCTTCTTATGGGTGTGCTCCCCGGAATATGCTGAGTTTCCGCAGGTTTTCTGAAATGCAGCATCAGTGAACCATGTAACCTTTCCCCAGTGTTCCGCTGTGAAACTTCAGGATGGTGTTTTTTGTCATTTCTGAGCTGACACGGGGTCATTACTTTGTTGGTGAACTTGTGGTTTCCAAAACTTAGCTGTGGTTTATGGCAGGTGAGACTGAAATTGGAACCTGCAAAAACTTTGCAGCTTATCTGGTTACACTAACGATGACGAGGTTAAAACTGGCCTAATAATTTGATTGAGTTAGTAGTAGGTAGTTCTATAGACCAGTGTGAAGCTGGACTATGGAACATAAGAACTTATTTAGGTTGGAACATTCATATCGTATATAACTACATTGGATCCACATCGGAGGACTGTTGGAGGATTATTGGAGGATTATTGGAGGACTTGGTATTTAGTTCGCCTAGGTTTCTACTTTCCTGCCCGTGCCTGGGTGAATACAGTCTGACAGTCCAGGAGCCATCTAGTTAGGGTTTGCAGGGCTGAACTGGGGCCACTTACACTCGCTCACACTGATTGGTGACTGCATAAATGTCAAGAGTTGGTACGGGAACTTATGAAGTTGTTGACATTTAGCAGAGGACGGTGCCGGCTTAGCATTGCTTTTCCATAACATGATGCTGTGATGGAGAATTCACAAGGAAGGTAATGAGCTTCTTTCACCTACATCACCAGGTCCCATAATACTTGGTTTCGGTTGCCATAGTGGACACGCTGCTGACTGAGCTGCAGTGCACATGTGACTGTGATGCTGTTTTGCTCGTGGTATGGGGATTGCTGTAGTCGGTGGACTGTCGAGTGGACTCTTCACGGCTGATTTTCTGGTGAATCGGTGGGGATCAGGCGTAAAGTTTATCATGGGGCCAAACAGAACAGGCTGGACTGAACGGTGAAAGCCAGCGGCGCCATGTGGACAACCCTACACCTCCTGGACTTTCTGAAAATTGCTCCAACAGATGTTCCTGATTGTGACTACCATGTTCATGTTCGACCCTGGTATTTGCCTGTTATGCAGCTACTCTTCTCTTGGCATCAGTCTAGCTTTTTACATTATTCAGAAACCAACTTGCTTGTTGTGCAGTTAAAAGTGATGATGTGTTTCTGTATGCATAGTTTTTTTTCTTCATCATGTTTCACAGGCAAACAGATAAAACTTTGACCCAAAAGCAAATTTCTCCCAAAGCTCTACTCTACTACATTCTGTTTAGGAGACGGTTCTGGTGTAGACATGGCTTGAGTGCCATGACGAGGTCAGAAGAGGTTGGCGTAGGCCACAGGCAGCAAGCGAGTACTCGCACATGTCTATGTTCACACGTTGGCCCGATACATCCAAGTCTTGAATGGTCGCGAATGTTCCTTACAGACCAATGCTAAACAAACGGCACAGGTGTCGTTCCAAACGAAGGCTTTCTCGTGGATGAATGGAGAAGCCCAGCTACCGTCCATCCTGTCCAAATTCCCAGCGAAGGGCATGTGAGTGGACCAGTACTAATGTCTGCGGTAGCAGAGTTTAATTGAATTGCTTGTAATGTGTGGAAATTCAAAACAGATGTTGACATCATCTCTCCTCGCTCACAGCTATTTCTCCTGGTCCCCACGTGTTTGGAGACGTGCTTTTCATTTTCCTGTAGGACCTTTAACCACTTCCCTCCCCTGTGGGACGCGCTATGTGCTGGAGAGAGAACCCTCGGGCAAACTGGGGAATTTCACGTAGCAAGGTTCGCCTTTACGTCCCATCCTCTGTGTCCAGAGGTGCTTTAGCGTTCAACTGTATTTTTGCACCACATGTGGGCAGCATGACAGAGGATGCTGCTGTTTTGATGATAATATTTGAACCACACACGGATGCAGGGCAAGCCTGTACCTTTCAGAAACCACTGCTGACGCACTTTCTCCTGTGACTCCAGAAAACTGTGCTCAGTACTCCTGTAACTTAGCAACAGCATCTCCTTCACAAACACCAACCAACTCTTTTCAGTGCTTCCCTGGGAGCACCTTTGGGGTTTTCTTTCTTTCCAGTGAATTATTATTCTTATTATTATGATCACTCTTATAATCCAGCAGATGTGCTCATTGTCTTTAGCATTTTAGTTGACAAACCCCAACTATCTATGCAGTCTTATGGAACGCTGGTGTATAGATATGTGAGAATATTTAAAACCTGGCGTTAGATATGAGGTCGTCACTGATCACAGTCCTTGTCATGTGTCGGGGCTCTCGTTCGGTTGATTATTAAATGAACCATTTGTCCATTTAACATCATTCAGCCTGTTTTCGTCTTCTCACAACCTAATCCATTTATTAGTGGAAGATGAGCTCCCCTGGTGATCGGTACGTTCCTGTTCTCACACTGAAACGTCAGCATTGTTTCTGAGCTGAGCAGCACCCGACTTTCATTTGCTTTAGCAGGTTCGTCTCTATGAAGCTGTTCAGACTCATAGTCGTATTATTTGCAAGGAATTAAATGAATAAATATGCTAGACATCTCTGATATGGAGTTATTCAACCAGCTTGGTAATTCTGCTGATGCTCCGACTTCTTGCTGACCATGATTATTATCATTAGTGATGCTATGATTTTATGTTCTGAGACTAAACATTCCTCTTAATATTAATATTATGTGTTTATATAATATGATCTTAATATTATTCTGAACCAGGGCTGCTCTAGTCTGATATTCAGACACCGCTTTTATTACCGCTTGACTTGACGTCTCATTTGCTGTTTCGCGCTTCTTACCTGGCCAATATAGTAAAGTGTCTCATCAGGAGGAAGATAATCAAGATGCTTTATGATGAACTGTTTCATTGCAACTGTGGCCCTTTTGTTTTTGTTCCCTGTCAATATAAAGTCAGAAACCTACAGACTGTTTTATCCTTTTGCATTTTAGACTCCATTCAAATCCTCTTGCATTAAGACACTACATGGTCTACATGGTCACTACATACATACGTATGTAGGTTATGTGACAGTTTCACTCACTGGGTCTGAATGTGGCCTCATCACTGTCACCGCCCATGTTCATTCATGGTTTACACCCTCAGATCCGTTATCTTTACCTCTGCACATGCACCTCTGCTGAGTGCAGCACCAGTAACTCCTTTGGGGAGATGCTGTCTGAATCTCTGACGCACGGTTACTGCAATAAGCACAGTTCATTACATTAATGCCACAAACACGTTCTGGAGACGAATGAGGACGACGGAGTGAGAAAAGGACATCAAGCCTTTGATTATGATGAATTACATGTGAACCTTTAACCTCTCCAGCTACTGTATGCTACTGTTTTAGACGAGGATCTTAGTTCAGGTAGTGAGGGGTCTGAGGGTACTTGCAGTGTCTGTGCACCCGGCATCCCTCCAGTCGTTGCAGTTCAACTGTAAAGACAGACTCGAGCAAAAGCAGGGATGTCGCTCAGCAAGCTCCTGTCACTTCTTTACGCTTATCAGACCCGTCCTTTAATCTGGTGTGTTCAGAAATAACATTAAAAAGGCTCCATGGGTCGTAGATTTTAATGGGTTTTGCTGCTCAACAGGAAAATGTAGATAATAAACCTTTTCCATTTCACGTGCCAGCTTCATTCTGAGCTTTGTTTTGGTTACTGTCAGACGAGGGAATGTTATTTTATGTCCCGGCCTTGTGAAATAACGTTACAGGATGATTATGATGTAACTCTGTGGCTTGTTAAACTCTTCTGAATAAGGCGTCTAGTAATAGATATTAGTGTCACTATGTGTACACTAATATATTATAGCGTTAAATACCTTTTCCTCTCGTCCTCCCCGTAAAGACGGTTGTCTCTGATGGAGTAAGCGCTGCTTGTCTTACCCGACTGCAGGTGTTTGCACCTCATCGGTTACTATGAAGAACTACCACCATGTGAAAATCCAGAACCAGGTCTGAGCTGAAAATGGGGTTTTATTTTATTATTATTGATCTGGTTTATAGCATGTGTTAGAACAAACCGTAACTACAGCATATTGTTCAGTGCCTGGAAACATCAGTGGACCGTTTTCTTTGCCTATGGACTCGTACATGTGTTTAACATTTGTTTTTCCACTCAGTAATAGTAGTATAATAATAATAATAGTATTCTATTGAATTCAGGTTCTCGCCCAGCTCGTTGTGCCGTTTAGCTGGAGCCATCAGGCTGAGCTGGAGCTTCTCTCTCTTAAATCAGAAAACAAAGGTTATTCCTCTGACTTTGGGCTTAACCCAGGCTTTTTGTCCCACGAGTTGAAACTAAACTCATTTCCCACTTTTAACTCGTATTTCAGAGCCACCTAGCCACAGTGGGAAAACGCCACCTCGTGAATCATCGATTGACACAGTGCTCCAGTATGATCCACAATACTTACTTCACCACAAGTACAACAAGAATAGGACAAAAACTGATAGTGGATGTTTGCAGCGCAGTCATCGTGTCAATCTCGTGGTTATAAAACAGAATTTATAACAGATGGCATTGGATGGTGTCTTGTGGCGCGAATAATAAATAAAATGCAGATGTACAGTGGATGTTAATCGTTTATGATCTTGCCGTTGCTTCAGTGCAGACTCTTGTACTCACATTTCATCACTGTGGCATCATACAACTTTCCTGATGGAGGTTTTTCTTTACAGCCTGACTGATACGGCGGCACTGGGTTTCGAAGAAGTCCAATAATGTTCTTTATCAACATGTCCTTTATATTCTTCATGCATTGTTGCCATTAAACCTTGTGTGTAAGTAAATGATGTAAATCTGCTACATGCTTGTCTGCAACAAAACAACTAGTTTTCTTTTTGCTTTCCGAGCAGTGTTTGTTTGCGAGTAGGTGCACACAGACGGACTGAACAGACTGTTCAGCTGGGGGAACTTATTTTGTCCATTTTTGCTCATGAGTTGAGTCCAGAGTAGAATTCTTGACCTGTGACATTTGGCTGGAGCGAAGTTTGTTGTCAGCACGGACAAAGAGTGGTGGTTTAAAAATAGCTGCGTGCTAACGTGTTTCAATGGAACCCGTCTTGAAATGAGGACGTTGTGTGTCGTTCTGCTGCTTGACTCCGTGTGTGTGTTGTGCCACATCAATTTTTACCAGTTGAGACAGTTGTTAGTTTCAGCTACACAGGGGATGTTTTCCTCTCCCATCTTGCAGGCTTACCTCATAATAAATGAATCGGAGGCACTCATGGAACAAAGATGACCCATGCAAATCTCTGCGTGGGTCATAGCTGCAGCTGGAACAGGAATCAGATCTCGGGTTAAACCTCATTAATACCACTCATATTCTGATGTGTACGTCTCTGGTCTCATGTGTAAAACCATCAGAGTCCATGATATCCAGGGAAACGGCTAGTCCTCGTCTCCTGGGTGGATTTACTGTGTTGTTCCTCTTCCACCTGGCCATATGCCTCCTAAATGTAAGCAGACCTATGACTGGACACGACCGATCTATACAAACATCGAAAACATCACAAAGCTACAACATGCAAGTTAAGCTATGAGATTTGAAATCAGCTGCCTCTGCGCCGTCCTGCCCCCCCTCCCTTCCCCTCGCTCCGCTGTGCACGTCCACCATCTGCTACGCAGAACAACAGCATCATCATGAGCCACAGGTCGCAAACAAAACCTTCTGCAATTCTCAGATTGGTTAAAAAGATGAACCTCACATCGGAGACTCTGCCTTCACTGCACCTCTCCTCATATGTTAGCTTTTACCGTCATTTGACCTTTTTTACATGTAGAAATGCATCCATAAAATAATAATATGAAAGCTGAATGCTTAGTGATGGGTACCTGCGATGTGCCTGAAGTCTTGTTTTCCCGTGGCCACCTTGAATTTGTGCGAGTTGCAATGAATTAGAAAACTTTTCATGGTTGGAGTAAAGTTTGAAGAAAGCATGCGCAGTAACGTTGGAGACCACACATGCAGAAAAACCTATGTAGTAGTTCTCCTGCATGTGCCCATCCAAAAAAAGGAGTTAAATTATTCAAATATTTTTGTGAGAGTGCCACGCTGCTCTGGTTGCATGCATGCAGGCAGTGCACAGATTGTGCTTTCATGCAAAGTTACATAGCGTAGCTCACAGGCTGCCTTTGTCAAAGTGGCACGAAGAGTCCATTGAGCCCATTATGTGCCATTATGCTAATTTTGGAAAGTAATTCTGTCATCATCAGTAATGAATACAAATCTATTGTCCTGTCTTCAGGTCGCTGATGGATGCGAGGGGGAAATATGGTGTTCTTCTGTTGCTCGTGCAGGAGAGTCACTTGCACATTTAGAGATGACTCACCAATGAAATGATAGTGTGAGAAATGATCCTTGGTGTGATAATTACAGAGCAGATCAGTCTATTTACAGACACGGTACTGTGAAATCTTGTGCTTTGAAAGACAAATGCATCAGATTTAGGATCAATTTAAAGATCTCCACAGAAGTATTCAATCGGATTTGCATCCAAACTCACTGCTGGCCACTTCTGAACTCTCTACAACGATTTCTGGGTGCTTGTAGGGCTGGAACACCCATAAGCTTAAATGTAGACCCTGCTCTCTGACGCTGGGCCCTACGTTGTGCTGATGTCATGATGCTTTAGACACAGTCAGCAAAACATCTTCAAACCTCCACCATATCTGAACCTTGTAGATCCTCATTTTTGGCATCTTCAAATACATTTAGTCAAACTCCGGTCTGTTTTGTATGTTTGTGTGTCCTCCTGGATCTTCTGCCGTAACATTTACCTGTGTTCAAACAGCTGACACTGGTGAGTGCGCAGAACAGAGCGGATTTGTTTGGGAGTTGATTGGGACAATTCGAACAATCTTTCGTTGCAGCGTTTTATACATTTCTCTCCTCCATCCACGTCCGGGGAGATTAGCCACAGGCACACTTGTTGTCAACTTCTTGATAATGTCGTGCACAGTGGACAAAGAAACCTGAAGATCTCTGGAGACTCGCAGCCTTGAGATTGTTGATGTTTTTCTACAATTGTTCGCACAGTCCTCAGACAATTCTCTTCTTTTCTTTCTGTTCTCCATGCTTAGTGCGGCACAAACTCTAAGTCTTTTCCCCATTTTACTGGCTTCCAATGCGATTGCTTCATTGCCAGCACCTGTTACTTACCACAGGTGTGTTGAAATAAAACTTTTATCTGGGAGATATGGTAAATTTTCTGGAAGAATTCAAGGGGTGCCTATCATTTCTGCACACTGAATGGTCTCATTCCTGGAGTTATTCAGTTGGAATAATTTCTGTTGGAGAGAAACTGGGAGAGTATTTAGTCTCACTATGAAGAGCGATGTGTGAACATCTGTTTACTCTATTTAAATATAGAAAGGACTGGTTAGATTGTGCTAAATGTGGCTCTGAAATTACAGATGGTCCAAATCGGGCGGGAAGAGCTGTCTTTCAGCTCTGAGGTTATCATTATTTTGTCAAGGAAAAGCCTCAGTCCTCAGATCCCTTTCGAGCGATGCTTTCCACATGTGTTGTGAGTGTGCGGTGGAGCAGCAAAGTAACGCGGGGTGTGATAAGGCTCAGAGTCTCCGCACCTGGCCTTATATGGAAGGAGTTTGAACCTCGGCTGCTCTGTAAGCTGAACAGGATACAACTGGGTCGCGGATGATTTAAAGCGATCGTCTTTATGGAGCTTCCGTGCTGGTTAATTGAATCGTATTTACTGAATTTCCAGTGAAACGAGCCATTTGACATGTGAACTATTGCTAGTCATGGTCCCCATGAAATGGTGATTCCAGTGGGACAGTTTTGGAAATCTGCAGGGATGTTTTTCCTCGTACAAAGAAGCGTGAAACACATATTATTTCCTAATTTGCCAAATTCCACTCCACACAGTATAGACAAAACATTTGCCATTTTGAAACTAGTTTTGCCCGTTGGCGCGGCGGTGGAGATGGTATATTTTGAGGTGATATGCTGTGAAGTTGTTTGGCCGCTGTCCTTGTTAAATATACACAGGAAACGTCGGCACCGTAAGGTCACGATCATTTCCTTTCTGTGTTTTGTGTAGATGTTGTTTTGTGTAGCTCTGCAGCGAAGTGTTGACACGACTGAACAACAGCCTGAACGGTTTTGGCAGACTCGGCAGTGCAGTCGGCATATTTTAGAAGGTGTTACAGTGTAAACTGTCGCTGGACGGGCTAGTGGTAACCGAGACTCAGCCTCCGAGGGCCTCCAGTCTGTTTTGGCTCCGTGCTGTGGAAATCGCAGCGTGGATGTGTTTGATCACTCAGACATAACTGTCTCGGCCACTGGCTGCCGGACGGCTCCCAGACACCCAAACACAACAGATGGGCAGACGCAAAACATCACAAGGGCCGTGTTGGTAAAACTGTGGAACAAGCGGAGGCAGTGAGGAGGAGCGTAGGATATCTGACACTGCTGCACACTCGACATTAGGCCGTTTGTCAGCACTTTCCTGCTTTTCCTCTTCCTTTTTCTTTCTAATGTCATGGAACGGGGCAGCACGGTGGTATAGCACCGTCGCCTCACAGCTAGAAGGACCTGCCTTCGATATTCAACTTGTGTTGTGTGGAGTTTGCATGTTCCTCCTCTGGGTATTCATATAAGACATGCGTGTTAGGTTGGTTGATCACTCCAGAATTGCCCGTAGGTGTGAATGTGAGTGTGCATGTTTGCACGTAATCAAGTTACACTACTTCAGTGGGTTTCATACGTATCATTATTATCATTCTTGAGTGCTGAAGCCTTCCTCACAGTTTGGATTTAACTGTTAGAAGTCTGTTCATCTACTCTTGATGAACAGATTTTTTCTTTTACCGGTTGTGCGAGCCTGAGTCAGTGATTTTCCAGCACGTTGGTCAAGGAATTGACCATTTATAGCAAACGAGGTTTGCAACAAGGCAGTTTCTACAGCGAGGATTATTAAACAAGTAGACACACATGAACATCAAATTTTAGTTGGACCACAGGAGGTGGGGGCGGCAGAGGGAGCAGAAGCAGCTAAAGTTGTTGTTGCTATCGATGCTGCTGTTTAGCTCCCCCGCACATCTGCATTAGCGTGAGTGAACCTGATCGGAGAGCGTCGGCGCTCTGCCTGGGCGAACGTCACGCTTCATTAATGGCAGCTCCCATCCAGCAATTATTGCAATGCAGCCAGTGAATGGTGTTGCTCTCGCCTGTGTTTGACATGTCAAAAAACATTTTGCCCCTGCTTGTATGCATGGCGGCAGTCAGCTGGGAGGTGTAGTTTGTCATGTGGCATTAACAGGTAACGATAAAGGACAGAGTGGCACCTCATTAGGTATTAATTTTCCATCATTAGGTAAAGCGTTATGCATTTTTTACAGTGTCATTCTGTAGAATCTGATAGTACGCTGATGCTATGTAATCTTCCCGGACTGCTGAGGGATCTTAAGTCATATTCTGCTGAATGTACAGCAAGTGCTGTATTTAGTTCTATTGTCCACACACAGAACGCTGCGTAAATATACAGAGGAGAGCAGAGCTGCTCGTATACTGCGGCTGAGCTTTGATATTTATCCCCTGCTGGGTCAGAGAAAGTATTCTTGGTATGTTGGGGACTAGGTACTTCCTCCCACTAAGCTCTCACTTTCTCTCACACACTCTGAGTCTGATGTGCACACACACACACACACACACACACACACACACACACACACACACACACACACACACACACACACACACACACACACGCTGTTTATTTTGCCTGTTAAAACGATTGGTTCATCCGACTGTTACTGCTCCTGAGACAACTAATAATATGTTAGACCTGGTTTGAGTTGAAGTAAACTTATCTACTTAAGCATCCTTTGATCAAGCAGTGTTCTTCTTGTCTCGGGAGCTTTTCCACTTTTTCCTGCTAATACAGAGCTCAGCTGTGGTTCTGCAGATCCATTACGATTGTTGTTTTTTCTCAAACTAATGACAGTGATGATTTGGACTGGGTTTGGTTTTTGTTCTCATTCTGTTGCATTGAGCATTTGTCCCTGCTTTTTTTTGTACGCTAGTACTTAATGTGCAGCCAACATTACGACCATCTCACTGAACTACTAAGTTTGTCGGATTCTTAATAAGTCACAATGAAAAAGAAATAAAATTCAGCGCTTGTCTTTAGCTTTTCTTCGTCAGTACTTTTTGTAGAAGCAAATCCATTTCTTGTAGTTTATTTACATTTGTCCTCTGTCCACACCTGAATTGTCTTTTTAAATAAACGCATTAGCTTCACCCAGGATACCGTAGATTTTATTTTTGCTCTATATTTCTATTGGAATTGACTTATTTCGCAGGTCACTGAGGGACCTTCTTCCTGTTTAACCAATTACATGATGGCTATTTTGTAGGGAGAGAGCATTAACCTGCAGTTTGGCATAGACGGCACAGGACGATTCCATCTTGTGTTGTGTGTTTTATATGTAAATTCAATTGCCACACAGTTTAGCTGACCTCTCAATTACAGTAAAGCAGTTAACCTCATGCAGACACAAGTCAAACATTTGTAGTTGGAGAACTGACTGCTTCAATGCGGCGTGGCATGGAGGCAATCAGCCTGTGGCACTGCTGAGGTGTTATGGAGGCCCAGGATGCT
>JAUMHF010000013.1:3576266-3622341 GCA_032359275.1 Microctenopoma steveboyesi
TGTAATGAATCTAAAATATATGACAGTCTAATGTTTATCAGTAAATTACAGAAAATAATGAACTTTATCACAATATGTTAATTTTTTTAGAAGGACCTGTATATTTACCCGGAGTGGAACATGTGTTGCAGACTGATAGAATAAGAACCACTCACGGCAACACGAGTTATCTGAGTGAGCGCAGAATCATTCAACAGTTGTGTTTGTGTTCACGTGACAGCCGGTCCTGGATATCGTTTGAATATTCCCCTCCTTTATTGCTGCCTCTGGTCTCCATCTTGCAATTTGCATCTCGAGTGTTATGTACTTCAGATTTTATTGCACTATTTCATTATTGCTACTTCATGAGAAAAATGATCGACGCTGGAGAAGTAGAGAGTCAGAGCACCTTTAGTGTTAGTATGCCCACTGATCTGGAAGCGAACCGTTGATGCCACCTTCAGAAGTTCTCTGACTCTGCCATTGTTGGAGACATCACATCAGTCAGGGAGCGGTCAACTTCTTTGTGGACTGGTGTAAGCAAAACCATCGTCAGTGGAGATGGGCTCCACTGAACGCCACAGGAAATCATTTATTCTTGTGGCCATCGAACTATACAATTCCTCCCTCGCCTCCCTTTGTAAAGAGGAGAGGGGAGAACAACAAGGAGAACATCATAGCTATCCCCCACCCATCCATTTTTGAGATTTCTGTTAATTTCTGGTTTTTGTGTATTACTATTCTGTTGGTGCTGCTTAAGGTGGTGGTTCTTCTGATCTTTTCTGAACTGAGAGCGGCCGTAACAGGGCAAAACAATTTCCCTCTGGGATTAATAAAGTGTTTTGAATCTTGAATTGGATCTGAAAGGAAGCACTTGCTGGAGGTTGTTTCTGTCAGATGTCTACCATCATGCACTATGCTTAATGTTCAACGAAGACATTAAGATCATTGCTGTCGCTCTGTTTTCATCAGCTTAGAAATATTGTGACAGTGGTGAAGATCAGAACAAATATCATGACATATTTATGCAGAAAAACGGCGACTTGCAAATCATCATTGCATCTTTTATCATCATTCTCTCAGTTTCAATGGATCGCTCGTGTAAGCACGCCACATCCAACGTTTGGTTGGCCATCGGTGAAACACCCTTCATTTCTGCAAAGCTATCTTGTTTCCTCTGAATATATCTGCTTTTAAGTAGGTTTGGTTTGAGAATGTGCTGCTGGGACGACGGGCTCAACGGGACTTTGGAATAGCCAACACATCCAGGATGACAGGACATGATCAGGAATATCGGCATGTTGCGTAGAAGGTATTTTGCTTCAGTTGTGAAAGGTACAATACAATTCAATTATAGAAATGCAATCCAAAAGAGATTGGGTGGTTTTCGGATGAGTAACAGTTCTTAAACCAAGGAGCGGAGCTTTCACTATAGAAAACAAGAATGTCTTGGGTTCGGCTACAGTAGCGGTTTCTGCCTGATCCCAGACTTCAATCTACGTTAACATAATCAACTGCTGTCTGTACAATCACGATTAGAGATGAGCGCAGAATTAATGTTCGCCCACGCTGCAAGAAAATAACAAATGTGTTCGACAAAACTATTCTATGAAAGGTCAAGCGGGTTAAACGCGAGACTGTGCTTGGAACACACAACTGTCGGCGTCGCACTAATTGTGGCAATCATCCAAAGCTAAAACTAGCGCTATCCAAAATGTAAAGCTGTCCGTTTTGTGGCACCAGCCAAGGGAATGCACGCGAGTGTTATTGCAGGACGAGTGGTCCCAAAGGACACATAAGTGTTTCTCGCTGTGAGGCAGACTAAGGGACGCCTGTGCAGCCCCCTTCTTCTCCGTCAATAAGCCCAGTGCTTCTCCACTAAGACAGTAAGTGTGTTACAGGATATTTGTAGCATTGTTTGAGATCACTTCATAAGGCCCTGTTGTGTTCTGAGCCTTTACAGGTAAGATGGAGAGAGAGTCCTTTCCCCTCCTGGATTCTCAATAAGTCTGTGCAGACAGTTTGTAGTTGTAAGTTGTAATTTTCTTATTTTGTCAAGACTGATCGCAGCACGAACCTACCAGACTGTTAAAATGAGCGTCTTTCCAGAGCATTGAGAGGAAAAAAGATCTCAGTGTTAGGTGATGACATCAAAGATTGCCACGCAACCTTGTCTCCCATATGGCCAGTGTTGAAATGCAGCGTCTATATTTGGATGGATATCCAGTTAGCCAGTGTCCCCTCTCTGCCTCTTCTCTTTTGAAGCATGGGATGAAAAATTAAACGTGCTTTTTCTTCTGTTTGTCGGTGGCCTTGTCTTTCTTCTTCAAAGGCATGACTCATAGACTGACCTTTTATTTCCCAGGAGTTCCGCATCTACTGTGAGGCATCACGGCTGCTTGAAAATATTTGGTGTCCCTGTGTTGAAGCAGGACTTTAGAAATGTTCCCCGTCGAACCCAAACTCTGTCAATGACTTTTCCACATTTTCTTTCCTAACATATGCTTTGTCGAGATTTTAGGGCGTCTCATGTGAAAGGTTTCTGATCAGTGTAAACTTTCACCAGATGAGTGGTTTGAATGGTATGTTGTAGTTTTTTGACTCGAGGATGAACTGATTAGATTGAGGCGGCCAAAGGTCAAGGTCACTGACCTTATTGTCCCATTTGTCAACGCAAAGAAATGCCGATGGGAAGTCGGTTCATTGTGAATTGCGATCAATTTTGTATTTTATATAGATAAAAATGTTCTTCCTCTCTTTGTCTCTCACTCACTCACACACAAACAGACCTAGACCCACCCCCCTCTCTCCCAATGCACATGCTACCGGACAGTGGGGTGCTCTCATTCAGCAGCGTAGACGGACACAGGCGGCAGTCGCTGTAAGAACATGGATCTGGTTGGTAAAGAAGAAAACCAGCGGTTCAGTAGTGGTTCGAATATCCTGTAGACAAACATACAGTAGAGTTTGCTTTACCAACATTTATCCTTCGGATATGATGCCAATAATTCGGGGTCCTGTACTGATACCGATACTTCACACGATTGCTCAGTGGTCATTAATAACTTTATCACAAGGGCAATATGAAATGTGAACAAAACTCATGACCATAAATACAAGAAATAAATTACAACAAAAAAGATCAGTGAATAAAAACTGAGATGAAAATAAATCCATTAAATCAAAAGGTGTATCGTGGCACATCGCCCAGCCCCATCTAATGTATTTCACTGAGGGTTATCCCGTTGATTAGTTTAACAGACGACTGGATGTAATGTGAAAAGGTGTCACACTAGCAATTCCAGAGGGTTAACACTCTTAACTGCATTTCCCTTCAGTTCCCAGGAGTGTTTTACCATCTTTCCTGTGAGCCAACAGGTACAGTCTTATCAACCATTCATTGTGCATTCACTAACCTTGTTTTCAGCAAATGAAGAGGGTTTATACATTTAGTGTGTAATGCCTGCGTACAAGTAAAGTTCTTCAACCAGCAGCCGCAGGCTCTCATGTGAAAGACATTCAGCCTCTCGTATGCTGCCCTGCAGACTGAGACTGGCAGGGGGCTGCTCACAGTGATGAGCATGCAGCACATGATCTGCATTTATCCTTAAAGCACACGGTGTGCCCCACTGTTATACCCTGGAGGGTTTGTACATTTCTAATCACATTAATAATCTAAGCAAAAGCTTGAAAAGCAACATTTTGACTTGCATTGTGTTGCAGTATTTACCAAGGGGCAGAATGGGGTTAACAGAATCTGAATCTACTTTCATCTGCAAATTGTGGCTTCGACTCTCTCGTGACTCATTGTTCATCTGAGACTTGCTCCTGCCCTTTAACCTATACATTTACTACGTATTGACCTTATGACCACCTTATCTGAACCCATCATTATTTATAATCTTAACAACTGCAGTAGTATCGGCCTGTGTATTAGGACTGCAAATATTGATTATTTGGACTAATCATTAAATTAGATCAGTCATTTGATGCCTGCCCACTTTTGCAAGTCGAATTTCAGACGTGCTCTCACCACATATCGATAGTATGAACCAAAGCACCATTATCGTGCATCACACTGCTTTAAAACATCAAATCAACGTGAAAAGACACACGTCTGTATAAGCCTTCACTCCAAAAAAGCTTCATTCTGCAAAACATAGCAACGTAACCTAAACATAACCCCTTTGCTCTCTCTCATGAAGCATGCAGTATATTTAGAATTACAAATTTTTCTTTTTGTTGTTACAGTTAAAACTCTCGGCATTCATGTGGGCTTGGTACCAGCAAAGTAACACAAAAGTTCCATAGGTTTAGTTTTAGTTATTATTATTATTATTATTATATTTATTATTAATATTATTTCAGTTTACCCTTCGCTTGGCTCGACTTGAATAGTTTTGGCGTCTACATATTGCATTCTACTGTTCTCAGCAAGCAGCGAGTGTGAGCTCCTCTCCTATAACAAAGCACTCATTGGCAGACCGTTTACACGCCATGGCAAGCCAAATGACCATTTAACAGCCTTCACTCAGATATACATAATTGTTTTTCAGATATCTGAAATTTAATTTAGAGTAGTAAGAATTCTATTTTGGTTTCTGTTGTTTTAGCATTTTTTAGATTGACAGAATGTCCTAGGTGTGTGCTTCTGAAACTCTGATTGACTCCTCTCCTTCACCTTTAATGAATCTGCATCTCTAAATGTCCAACATGCAGTTTTGACTTGTTTACAATCTTAAATCTCTAAAAAAAAATTTATAAAATGAAAGAAAACATGCAGAAAAAAGTCATTGAAATGTTTGATAAAGTATAAGACCTTTCTCCAGAAACCGTAGCCTTAATGTGCACCTTGTTCAGCAGAGAGACACCAGACAGATGTGTGCACGGCGTTTTAACACTGGCTATGAAAATGACTCACCTGAGAACTCTTGACCATCTTTTGGTGCAGCAGGGTTTGAATAGTATGAAAATGAGTCACTGCGAGTGGGCAGAGCGAAGCGATACGCGTGAATCACCTCAGGAAACTACTGCAAATAATCTTCTCCGTCTTGTATATGTTTGGATGGAGAAGACGCTGATTTATTTACACTTATCCACGCAGATACGGACACCTCACCAGTTTTCCGCTGCAGTTATTCGATAATAGAATCAGTGTTTTTACCCTGGGGCTGATCTCTGTATTAAATGTGGGAGCTGTGTGTTTTTTGTTCTGCTCTCACTTCCCTTGTGTGTTGAGGAAAAGCCCATAGGTTTCCAAATAAGGACTGAGTGAGCGCTGGCAGTATTAATAGAATAAAACTGCTCCTGGGGAATATTTGTATTGACCTGTTAGAGCAAACTTTATCTGATGCATGCTGTTTCTATGGCACTGTGGGGGTGGCATGCTACGAAGGCTCCGAGGAGCTGCACGTACGTCTGCAGCTGGCTGGCTCTGTGAGAAATAAGCTGCTGTGACTTTAATTATACTTGTTGTATGCATTTATCTAAATGTATAAACTACATCAGTAAAAACATTTACTACATATTGGAAGAATCTTTTTCCTTTTTACTGTCAGCTGAGTGTTAGAATTAGTAGAATAACCTTCTCTACATGTCTGTGTCATTTAGTTGTGCGCCGTGGTTCAGCCTCACTTCCACGCTCGCCCTCAGCCAGTCGCTCCTCCCCCTGAGCGTGCTTGGTTTTTGCACAGAGAGCTGCTGAGGGGTTTTTGACTTGATAAAGGCAACGCTGTGTTTGTTCAGTTTGTTCCGGTACCAGAGAGGCCCCTGGTGTGAATGTGATTCAGCTGGGTGATTCAGCCCATTAAAGGCCCTGTGAACAGAATGGGTCGCTTGCCGCTGGCTGCCGGTCCCAGGACCCACTGTATGCCGGGCCCTGAATGGAACAATGTCTTTTAGCGCTGGTTTCTTGGACACACGACAACGTGCACGCTGTTCGATACGTGGAAACTTGGACAGGGTCTATGAAACCTGAAGGATGTGGTGTGCAAATAAAAAAAAATCTAGTTTTAGTAAGCTTTCACATGCAAGTAGGCACAAAGGGTGGGTTCTCACAGTGACGTTCAGTTATCTGGCACCTTTTTTATTACCTGCGCTGCCACACGAGGCAGTACAGCACAGACTGCTACCAGTGATGGGACAGCCTGTTTAGTGAGAGCTCAGCTTTCACTCATGGTGCACATGTGTCTTTATTTTAGTTTGCATTATTTTCCACATGAGCATGTTTTGTGTATTTATTACTCACCTTTATTTTCAGTCAAGAACACAACTAGCAAATTCAATCACGTATGTCTTGTGTGACTTTATATGTGTTTGTCCAGTTACTTTTAAGGGACATTTCCACTCAGTTCCTTCCATGTTGACCTCTTATTCAGATATTTAAATTCCTATTTAGTGGATTAAAGCATTGACTTGAATTGAATTGCCAAATATGTTTGGAGTTTCTGTGTCATTGAACAATAATGTCAAAGATCTCCATATTCTTGATTAGTTGCAAATGCTTCAGCTGAGGGTCGGAACATGGTCAGTTTGTTCTGCACCAGAGCAGATTCACCAATAAGCACCACACTGTCTTTCTGTCATGTCACGTTGCGAACACACCCAAACAGTCAAGCCGGTAGCATGTGAATTGGCTTCGGGCTCGCTGTGTCCTCTGCTGGGGGAGTCCTGTCGGGGCTGCACTGGGACGTTCTGATGGAGAAAGGGCTGGTGCGTCCTATTCCTGCTGCAGACCGTGGACCTGATGGAAACAAAGAGCGCTTTAGTTGGAGCAAAGAAAGGCTGCAAGCCTGGAAAATATACATCAAACACTTTATTTCTCTCTCCCTACCTTTGTTCTATGTATTTGAGGGTCTTTCTACTGTATTAAACATCTATTTTCCATAATAACCCCATATTAAGTTTGATTTAACATTGAATATTGGAGGTTTTTCTTGTTTGCTTTCAGTGGTTTCTTTGAACGTGCATATTGCGTCAATCTATTGCAACAAATTTATTATATGGAGGCATTTAAGAAGTCCATCCATCCATCCATTGTCTGACGCTTATCCGAAATCGGGTCGCAGTCATTTAAAAAGTCAAATATGTAAATCAATTTATTTTTTGGGCTAAAAATATTTGTTATTTATAGTCGAACTGTAGAAGTAGAATGCTCATTTTCTGTATTTCATCGTAGACGACTTTTTATTCACTGTGGAGGGAACGTTTGTCCTCATCAGAGCATAAAGGGAGCTGATCAGGTTGAGAGAGCGCAGCAGGAAAATGTCTTTGCACAGTTAACTGTTTCTCTCTCATCGTCGCCCTCAGGTGGTGTCCAATGTGCTGATCTTCTCCTGCACCAACATCGTGGGAGTGTGCACTCACTACCCCGCTGAGGGCTCCCAGAGACAGGCCTTTCAGGAGACCAGGGAATGCATCCAGGCTCGCCTCCACTCCCAGAGGGAAAACCAGCAGCAGGTGAGCGGGCGAGCTAGGAAGAGAGATGGTCATACTACCAGTAAGAAGACACAGACCAAAAGCTTTATTAAAACCAGTCTTTGACGAGGGTTATGCAATATCTTTCTCCTTTGTGAAGTACAGCACCAACCTGCATATTGATGTTCTATATGGAAATATATATGTTTGTGTTTAGCAAATGTTTGCTTTACATGGATGCACTAACACAACACGTTACTCCGGTGTGAAGAGAGACAGTTGTGGCTGGTGCAGAGGCCCCTTTACTCCAAAGACTGCTTCATTCCTGCTGCAGCAGAATATAGAACATGCCAGAAAGTAGATGTTGCTTCAGGTGTATAGTGCAAAAATCAGTCTGCCCACTCAGTCAGACCCATTATGTAGTTGCAGTATGTGGCAGCTGCAAGTTGCACATGGAAACTCTACACGGCCCATAAGCAACTCATCGCACAGTGCTCCAAATAAATCTGAACAATCTGTTTAAATTTAGATAAGAATGTGGTTTTATCCCTTTTGGTTAGAGAGAGAGGATGAATCATTTTGAATGGGAAGAAAAAGGTGTGTTTGTCGCTCTGCTTCACCCTCGGATGGCCAAAGCCTCCACCTTCTTCATTTACATACTACGCTTGTCCATTGAACTTGTTCCCTCCCCGCGCTTTCCTGCAGGAACGCCTCCTGCTCTCCGTGCTTCCCCGCCATGTTGCCATGGAGATGAAAGCTGATATAAACGCCAAGCAGGAAGACATGATGTTTCACAAGATCTACATCCAGAAGCACGACAACGTCAGGTAACGTCACGGGGAGGAGGAGGCGAGGTGACGAGGGGAAGCGGATTGAAAGAAAATATTTTTAGGGACAAAACCTATTTTTTTAGAAATAAAAACTGCATCTTTGATAATAGCGTAAATGAAAGTGTACAATCCTTCTATTATTCTATGAAGTTCACAGACGAACAGACAAACAGAATCTAATTTGAATCCAGGTTAATTCGTTAATGGTGCAGCCCACCCACAGACAGGAACAGAACAGGAAGGTGACGTGCAGGCGTTGCCATGACAATAGGCTGAACGGTATGGAGTATTTGTCACCCGTTTCTGCATATAGACTGAATAATCATTTGTAAGGTAATGAAAATATTGAAAACCAAAAATTTTAGGGTGCGTTTTTGTACTAGCTGCTACTAGAGTCACCACCTAGTTTACTGTTACTTTTAATCAGGGAAAATACAGAATAAAGATGAGTTCTGCCCTGAACTCAGCCAAAGTTGGCCCCACCTGTCAACATCCACACATATCCGACATATGGCCCACAATATTTTGCCAAATTCAGCAGTCAGCCAGATGTGACACATCTCAACCGGAGTCAGGCCACATCTCGGTGCTTTCTGGGTAAAGTCAGTTATAGTCAATGCAGTAAACAAATAACATGCGTGGTGCAGGAGAAGAAGCACGTCCACAAACGTAGCGCTCAGAGTTCAGCTTATTGCAAGTAACGGTACCTAAAGCTCGTAATAAATACGCCCAAGTCGCAGTGCTGAGCCGTCATGTTTCTAACTCCGTAAGGCACATTTTTACACTCGGCGCTAAGTTCCCGGGGTGCTTTCTTTTTTTTAAGTGGTCAAATAGTCAAAAACATCGAGTTCGATCAAAGAAAAGTATAGTTTTAGTTTGTTTTTTTGGGATGACATTTTCTACTCCACAACAACAAATGAAAGGCCGACCACCTAGTAGAGTCTGGATTTGTTGCAGCATTCTTACTATACCAAGTAAATGTTAGTCACTAGTGCTGCGTGGTTTTAGGTTTGTAGGTATAATTCTTACCACTGAAGGGACTTTTGACTTTCAAGGAATGGTACCTTTCCTGAGTGTGGCATCCCACGTGTGTTTGTCCTCTGGAGGAAAACAAGGTCCTGTGGCTTCAGCAGTGAGACCAGAATATGTGCTGACTAAGGTATTACGCAACACAGCTTCAAGGTGATGCGGCTGTGTCGCCCCGCGAGGGTTCGGGAAATATTCCCAAACAGAGCAGAGTGATGGTGGCTGCTGCTGCTGCTGCTGCTGCTGCTGCTGCTGTCGTCGAGTAGACCAGCGGCACCCTGAGGAGAAGCACACGGGAAGGAAACTGCATAAATTAGAGGGACTGACCTTCCCTCTGTAAATGAGGACTAAACCCGTACAGCAAACCTGGTTTTAGCGTGATGTAGATAATCATGCCCGAGTGTTACATAAGATGGAGGAAGTTCGACTGCAACGAGGTCAGCCAAGTGTCAGAAGGATAGGAGACGGAAGGAAAGAGAACAGGAAGTGAGCGATATGTAGAGCTGCCCGTGTGAGTTTTCTTTTTTCCTGGCTGAGCAGCCGGGGGGTAAGAAAAAAGGCTGCTGGCCGGTGGCCGTGCTAGTGCCAGATGAAAGGGGGTTAAAAAGGTCAGGCAGTTCCAGCGCAGCACCTCTCGGGGTTCAGCTGAGCTGTGACCCAGCACAGATTTTGCTGTGGTGCTTCTGCAAGCAGCAGACGGTGACTGTCTTGACAGAGTTCGTGTGTTGTCCACACGTACATTGCATCTTTATTTATTTTTATCACTTTCAGTTCAGTGTCTCCTCTGCAACAAGTGACTCATCACCAAGGTAACAATGAAATGGGACTTTCCCATCCCCTCTCTCTGTGCTGCGTTTGTACCCGACCAACCACCGACTCTCTGCTTCACTCACTCCGTGATGAGGGGCTGATTAAAAAAAACCATCTCAGTCCTGAAATCTGCCACGGCAGCACAAAGCTTTTGAATCACATTTTCCTTTTTTAAGGACATTTTACTGCATGACACTCACCTGCCTCTCAGCAACAGATGTGCTTCGTTGTGTGTTTGTCCAGTAACCACGGTGATGCAGGTGATCTACTACTCAGTAGTACAGCAGGACCTGCTCCGACACCTTAAAAGAAGCGGACTTAATGTTCCTTTTCTCATCTTTTATGGATGTAATGGTTAATATTGTGCGTTTGCACCGCGCCTGACTCTGAACTGACTGATAAAAAAGACCAGCGCTTTACAGCTCTCACTGCTGTTGTTCTCACTTGCACCCGTTTGCATACGTTTTTCGATTTGTGGGTAAAAGGAGTGTTTAAAAACAGGCGAATTAAAGCACCCATTACCATTTCTCACATGCCTTCCTCGCTGATCGCCGCTGCCTCCACCCAGACTGATGGAGCCGTTTCTCAGCTTGAACACGCGGGTGTCTGGTTTCGCTCGACCTCCCGTGGAACAGCTCGCAGAAAACAATCAATTATTCTGAGAAATGTGTACCCCAGAGTGGGGACTCTTAATCCCTTTCAGCCGGAGATCCAGATGGAGTAAATGTAGGCGTTTTGAAAGTCAAGCTGACGAGGACATGTGGGCACCCTGTAGAATCCCTGCCTTAACACTCAGACAAGTTTGCGTTTGAGTGCGTACACACATAAAGACGCTGTACGAACGCCATGTTCTGGGCTGTGTAGCAGGCACCTACCCTGTGAGGTTCATGTGAGCTGGTTTGGTCACAAACCTTTGTTCTATTCATAGCCGTCTCTTCTTATTCCTGCAGGTCTGACTCAAAAAGCCACAAAGTCAGGAAACCTGCTGGCTCCTCGAAACGAACACTTTGTGCTCTTATGCATCTTCATGTTGGGTTGCCAGATTGGGTGACTTTCTACTCTTCTGGGCGCCGGTTTCTTCAGATGGGGGGGTGGGGGGTGGGGTTAGTAGTTATTGTGCTTTGGTCCAGAATCAAAATAACGTTTTGTTTGTCATGTTACGCTGAAGGTGAAACTGTGCTGATTATGTGGTTCCACAGAACAACGTATTAGTGGTGTATGACACCAACCTGACTGACCCCCACCTGCCGGGCCTGCTACTTTTTGTCCTTGGAGCCTGGTGAGATCATCTGTCCTGGTGTTAGGAGACTAATAAAAATGCCTCAGTCACAAAAAGACCTTTGCTGTATCGGTTTACCATATTTTCAGGGAAGGGCTCTAACGTAGTTGTGTTTGGTCTCATTTCCCCCTCAGTCTCGGAGCAATTGTTCCAGGACAAGCCCTTATTTTAATTCCTTTGGACATGACTAAAACGTTGCTTAAATGACAATTTCACCACTTTTGCTAAAATTCTAAATGAAATCATTCGTCTGTCTCTCGGGATTTATTTTATCTGTAGTTCACAAACGGCCACAACGCAAAGCAGCATATTGTTGCTCTGGGAGACGAGTGGCTTTAGTTCGTTTCTGTTTTGGGATGGACGTTCTTACCCGAGCAGAGGCAGAGGTGAATGGAAGGGACAGGCTGATGGTCTTTCACGGGGCCGGCTGATTTAGAGTGGCCACTTATCTAAACTAGTCTTTGAGCAGTGTATGGGAACCTGAGCCACGGAAAAACCAAAGCAGACACGCAAACTTCTCAGCGAATGCCCCAACTGGTCAGCGTGTCTGGACCCAGGTTGACTGTTCACCAGCATGCCGCTCAGAACTTCTTCAGAGACCGAACATGTACTAAACACTCTGCTAAGAAACATTATTGCAGCTTTCTCCTGCTGGCGGGATGTGTTTGCCGCCTCCTCTCTTCACTGAATGTTGAACTGCGTCTGTCTTGTCCTTGTGTTTCTGCAGCATCCTGTTTGCGGACATCGAGGGGTTCACCAGCCTGGCTTCCCAGTGCACAGCGCAGGAGTTGGTGATGACTCTCAACGAACTTTTCGCCCGCTTTGACAAGCTGGCAGCAGTAAGGACACGGACACGGACACGGTCACGTACATGAAATGTGCACAAACTTTGCTTCCAGTTGAAATACAAACGTCAAAAACTCCTGTTAACATATTAAACTAGAAAATGTTTTTTGTGTGTGTGTTAATGAGAAATCTGGGGTCACAGATGATGCTGCACATGAAAACACTAACCTAGTGGGTTATGATCATCCTGCTTGACCTGCCTGCAGCGTAATATGGTGCTAAAGAATCCGTGGCGTAGTTTGGTTGGTGAGAGCGATCAACGTGATATTTTAAGAACACGGTGAAAGAGCGCGAGCTGAACCGGTCGCTAGAGGAACCGTAGAGATGCACGTGCCGCCACAGAGAGCAGTGTTTGTGCTTTAGGCCGGAGCTGCTGACTCGATGCAAGGTGGTGGAAGGTGGAGGAGGTAGCAGAGCAGAGAGCTGGTTGTGAAACGTGTGATCAACAGTGAGTCGGTTCGTGCGAGGTCAGCTTCTGCAGGAAATCTTTCGGCTTCACAGACACAGTCGAGAGACTTTATTTACTGAACGGCACATTGCTAATATCTGAGCCGTAGCTTTATAAATAGCACAGTCACGAGTATTGATATGTAGTTCTTATCCGGACGCTTTGTTTGTTCAGCCAATGCTAAGTGGACTTCATTTGTTTATGAAAGGTGAACCGACGTGTTAATCCATATGTATGAGTGAATAATGGATTATAAACCCGAAACGTTGCCGTTGACACTTTTATGTCTAAGCCAGATGTAGCTCGTGTTTGTGTGCACACATCCACACAGAACGCACGTACATCGGGAGTGTGTGCTCTTCACACACTGGGCCTTTTTGTAGCTTCCTTGAGCCATGTGGTAGAGAGATGCTCAGGTGGCTGTCATGAGACACAGTGTCCTCTTGAGCCCTACGGATCAATACACACACAAACTAGGAAGCGGCCTAGTAGCTCAATGGGTTAAGCATGTTAAATGAAATGTTACACATTCACAAGAACTTACCAACGGGTGACGTTCAGGGAAGAGAGCGATTCACTGTTCTGCAAACACTTTAGGTCGTATTACGAGTTTAACATTTGCTCTCTGACACGCTGAACTCTTTTTTTCTTTTTAGCTGCCCTGCCGTCAGGTTTTGGGGGCAGAGGTCTGTGAATCAAACGTAATAAGACATTTTGAAGGTTGGACTTGACTGCATCAGTGAAGAACCTTTGTTCCACTACGTTTACAGTATTACTCCTCAGGGACAAACCCATACACATGTCCTAGTGTGTATGTAAACTTAGATGAGAATAAATGAATGACATTTAAGTACAACGTGCTCCACACTCATTATAAAACCCATCACAACAGATTCTTCTTCTTCTGCAGGAGAACCACTGCCTGCGGATCAAGATCCTCGGAGACTGCTACTACTGTGTGTCCGGGCTTCCAGAGGCGAGGGCTGATCACGCCCACTGCTGTGTGGAGATGGGCTTGGACATGATAGAGGCCATCTCGTAAGTTGCCCCCAGGGTTGACTGGGACGTCACCGGTTAACATTTGGCTGCAGTGAAATGGCTGAATGCGAATATGATTCATATTCAGTATGATCATTCTACTCAGACGTGTGTGATATCCAAATCAAATCCCAGAATTTAAATGGCTCTACTCCATCGATAGCAGGCAGCCATTAAAGCCATTTCGATGCTTTTTTTTCCTGCAGGCTGGTACGGGAGGTGACCGGGGTCAATGTCAACATGCGCGTGGGCATCCACAGCGGCAGGGTGCACTGTGGGGTGCTCGGGCTCAGGAAGTGGCAGTTTGACGTCTGGTCCAATGACGTCACGTTAGCCAATCAGATGGAGGCTGGGGGCAAAGCTGGGTATGTCTCTGTTCTGTCTGTGCTGCCTTTGAATGTTTCTGAATAATGAACATTTCTGTGTGCCGTTACCTTTTTAGACGAATCCACATCACTAAGGCCACACTGAACTATCTCAATGGGGACTACGATGTGGAGCCGGGAGCAGGGGGAGAAAGAAACACGTACCTGAAGAGGAACAGCATAGAAACCTACCTCATCGTGGGCTGCAGTCAGAAAAGGGTACAGATCTCACTTTATTATTAAAGAGGAGAGAAGAGTGACAACCTCCCAGGTTTATCAGCGATTGTTGAACTGAACTGAATCGATGCACCTTTTTTTTTTTATGGGTGAACATAGGTACAAAGGTTTCGGAGAGAATCTACAGCGTACGTCTGTGGAACCTTTGACATTTTTCTTCCGTCTCTGTTGGTTAAAAACAGATTTACTATAAAATGTGCTCAGAAACAGCTTCTTTTTTGGAATGTGTGTACTGTACAACATATAGTAGTATATATGCCTCCATCGATGCTTGTGGTGTGTGTGTGTGTTTGTGTGTGTTAAGGTTTGACGAAACACAATGGGACTTCCCAAAACCCCACTGAAAGACAGATGTGTGGGTGAAGCTGCTGTAGGAACATGACATTCTTGTTGCATCCATTGAGGAGCTTTCCTGACCCAGCCGTTTGTCTCGATCTCCATATTGCAGATGTCATTGTTTATCCACTAGTTTTCTGTCCCATGTGGGAAGCGAGTTCATCTCTGCTCCGCTGCCTGAGCGTCCTGTTTGTTTATGACTGTACTACTTTTATCAGCTGTCTCTGTCCTCTGGCAGTATCACAAGCTGTGGCTATATATAGCGCGTCATGTGAAGTGATATCTTCCTCTCATTCTGCGGCTCATGCTGTGTGAGACAGAAAGAGGATTGTGCAGTCGAAATATTTTGGTGGCTTTTGGAAAACGAACCCCTTAAGCGAGTGTGCACTCCTGATGTCAGATGTGCACGTATAGGTTGTTCCTCCGGGAAACCAGCTTTGCAACCAAACAGCAGGAATCTAACCGAAAAACACACACGTTACAGAGGCAGACGCCTTTATTAGCTAAGTTTCTTGAAGCAAATTGAGTAAAAAAAGTGTACAGCAGGAGGGGGGGGGGTCTGCTTTTTGTGTAACTACCACACACACTGCATGAAAGATAATGTTGTTTACCGCCTGTCCTTTGGTTATGAATGCCTCCACTGTTAGAAACACGCTATTCAAGCGACACTGCGAACATGCTTGATAGTTGTCAGGCGTGAACACTGTTGTGACAACAGACTAACGCATTAAGGCTTTGAGCTAATGGCCTGCAGCAGTTGATGATTTGACCTGCACACTGAGAAACCATCAGGTTCAATGTGCAAAACGATTTACATATTATGAAACGCATGGAAATGAAAAGGGCGAGGTTGTGGTGAAACTGTGCGTCAGCCTCAAACAACGGAGCTGTACATGCATGGTTTAGAGGTGCAAGAATAGCGTTAAAATGCACATTAGACAGTGAGGGGCCCCCAGATGCTCCTGTACAACCCACAGTGGTGAGTTTTAAGAAGCAAAAGAATTACAGTATCAGATCAAGTAAGTCTCATGTGTAAGTAAATGTAAAGTAACAAAAGATGAGTAAATAAATACTGTGCTTCCTATTTCTTTAGTACCTGTACAGAGTGGGAGTAAGTGTAAAATACTGCAGTAAATGTACCTGTACTTTCCACTTGTAGGAATTGATTCTTTGTTTCTGGGAATCTAACGCGTATCTTTTATGTCTTACAGAAAGAGGAAAAGGCCATGATAGCCAAAATGAACCGACAAAGGACCAACTCTGTCACCCACAACAGTGGACACTGGACCGACCGTCCGTTCTACAACCATCTGGGCGGAAACCAGGTCTCCAAGGAGATGAAGAGGATGGTGAGGATAAATTCAGACTTCAGTATGAATTACTATATGAAACGTGTCTCAACTGTCTGCTTTCCATCCCTGCTGTTGTGCTTGTGTTATTAGAGCGCCACAGTCATTCCACTATTACCCACAATCCTTTGATCTGCTGTCCTCAGCAGTGATGGTGCTTCAGGGCACACTCCCGCTTTCACACCTCACCTTGGCTCAGAGAAGCTCTCCCGAGCCCTCAGCGCGGAGCTGTGCACGGTACCAACAAATTGTTGGTCCTCTGCTTCCAGCGGACCAACAGCACAAAAGAAAGAGAAAGAGAGTGATAGTTGTTATATTTATGCCGGCCCTGCAAACAGTGACTTACCCAGTGAATAGCTGCACCCACACCTGAAACACACACACACGTGCATTTTTGGGTTTATATCTATATCATCAGTCCACCCACGTCTCTCAGTGAACGTCTTATTGTGAAGGTGATGAGGAAACCAGAGCAATATGCACACACAAGCTCTGGAAGTTTTCCATGTGTGTATGGGTCACATGGAGGAAAATAGAAATAAAGAGCTACATGACAAAAACAAACACGCAAGGCTCACTGTGAAGCCTGCAATGCTGAAATAGAAAGGGAGACAGCGCCCTCTGTTGAAGACCCAACCACATCACCACAAAGTGCTCGTGCTTTTCACGCAGAAATATAAAACCTCTCCAATCAGACTGGATGACTGCGGTTCAATTACTGGTCCTGACATTATGTCTGTTTCCCATCACTCCCTTCCTCTACGTCTCTGTGCTGCTGATTAATCGCATGGTAAACTCTGGAGACGAAGAACGCTATGGAGACAGAGATGGAGGGAGATTCTTCATATTAATCTTGTTTGCCCACAAGAGGGTGTTGAACACTTCAGCTCAGTGTACGACCTGAGATGAGCATTTCTCATCTACTGTATGTACTGTGGCTCCAGGAAGAAGAAGAAGAAGAATCCACTTTATTGTCATTGATACATTTTTACATGTTACAACGAAACTGGTCCTCTGCATTTGACCCACCACCCTTGGGGGGAGCAGTGGGCAGCCACATGGCGCCCGGGGAGCTAGCGCTGGGCGTCTCGCTCAGGGACACACCTGGTATGGGGGGGTGAGCTGGGATGGGCTGAGTGCCTCAGCTGGGAATTTAACCCGGGTCTGCTGCTTTCCCAGCCCTCTGCCTTAACCACTCTGCTACCAGGCCGCCTGGTTATTAGCTGTCAATCTCCATCTGTTCTGTCTTTTTATTCAGGATGTGAATTTAAATAGAGTTGAGTTCAGCTGCAGCTGTTTTTTTTTTTTTTTACCAATGTCATCAACAGAGTTCTAGTCACAGGAAGAACGGGAGATAGACCATCTGTGGAGAAACTCTCCTGCTGTGCACTAAGATAGACGGGACTCTGACAGGCAAAGATATAAACTGTCTTTTCACCGTTATTTACCACTGAACCAACATATATTTATTACTATTACAGTTTATTCCTTATTCATAGAATTACGTGATGTGATAATGAGTGAGATTCAAGATTCAAAACACTTTATTAATCCCAGAGGGAAATTGTTTGCCATGAATACAGCCGCTCTCGTTACAGAAAAATTTGAAGACCCACAACCATAAATAGCACCAACAAAAAATAAATATAGAAATAAAAACTATAAAAGCACAATAAATGTCTTAGATGATCAAAATAAGGCTGTAAATTCTTGTTCGTGCTAAATGCATTGTAGGAGAAGACAAAAATGAAATTGCACAGGGAAAGGGTTTGTGTCCTCCAACCTCACCTTTTCATTGCTTCATCTGATTTGAGGAAATAGAAAACTGCACACGAAACTCGTACTATTTTTGCACAAGCTTGTTGAAGTGGATGGATCAGATGAGATGCGAGCAGAGAAGAAGTACCTTTGACTTTTCGTGAATTACAACTCCAGTTCTGTGTGTGATAATTATTAAAACTGAAAAAGCGGATGTTGAAGGAGAGTGATGTTTGAGGTTCAGGAGACGTTACAGAGCCAGCAAATTCAGCAGATCATTTAACTGCAGCTCAGAAGCTGCCATATGAAACTAATATTGTTTTCCTGGTTGTGTCTTGCAGGGCTTTGAAGACCCCAAAGACAAGTGAGTAGTCGATGTTTTCTCATGCTCACCACCAGTCGTAGGGTGTTTATCCCACGTCCAGCTTAATATCTGAAGGTTCTCACTCATCCAGGTCGTAGTTATCTAGAAAAGTTGTATCTAATAGCAACTGGACTTGTTTGGTTGCTATTGGATAAAACTTTTTGAGATAACCATGACCTGGATGACTGAGAACCTTCACAGAGACCGAGTGGGATGTTTAACACTCAGCCGCAACTAACACGAAGCCCTGACAGGAGCTGCATGCGTCACTGTGGAGTAAGTCTGCTGCTGCATCCCGTCCTTCGGGGGGAGCTTTCCCTTCATCCGCAGCTCGGGAAACAAACATAATACAAGTTTGCACCCGATATTTAGTTTTTGTTTTGAGAGACGCTCCACTGGGAAAAACTTCACTCTAAGTCTTATCAAACCAAACCCAAACAGTGCTGATGAAGCAGACTAACAGGTTTATGCAACTTTGATTTTGGACAACGTTAGAAATAAGAACTTAAGAAGACCGACCGTGCAAACGCTGCTTTGAGGTTGTTTCTGTGTTTTCTAAGAGAGAAGTGACGCATTCAGTCACCTCATGTTGCCAAGGTAACCCTGAAGCTTTGTAGCTGATAACTGATCCTAACAAGATCCATGTGGCGAGCAGTGTTTGCAACTGTGATCAAATCACAAGTTCTTTCTCGTCGGACCGACGTGTTCATAAAGTGGAGCAGTGATGACCACTGGTCCAGAAGATTAGAAGAAGAAAAGACAGGGAGAACAGCGATCAAACAGCTGCGGTTATGTTTAAAGAAATGGCCCAAACTGTTCTGTGTCTGTGAGGTTGCTCTGACTTCACTGCTCCGGGCTACAGCACAAATCCTGCTCCTCATGCAGGCTGGCAGCTAATGAAGAAGAACATGCGGCGTTTTTTAGCAACCAGAACAGATAAAGCATCAAGTTTAGTTTGGAAAAAATAGCCTCTAAGTAACGAATGTTTTTCTTTCTTAGGTCTGTGCATCTGTCTCTTCTCTGCTCTCTGACATGCAAATGTCATTGAATCTCACCTTGTTTTATCCAGGCTTTTTATTTTCAGAAACCCACAGGAAAACCTAAACCCGGAGGACGAGGTGGACGAGTTCCTGGGCCGGGCCATAGACGCGCGCAGCATTGACCGTCTGCGCTCCGAACACGTCAAGAAGTTCCTGCTCACTTTCAGGGAGCCTGACCTGGAGAAAAAGGTTAATGCACACACACACACACACACACACAGTAGGAAATAATTGACCGTGGCAGGAGCAATCTTCTCTGCGAAAGGAATTCTGTCCCTGGAGGATGCCAGTCAAAGCGCAGTATAACTGGGGTTTCAGTGGGGAGGAGAGGCAGCGAGAGGAAGGAGACAGTGACGAACAAGCTGAGAGGAAAGGTCAGACTTTGGTTTGGGGAGAATAAAGAAAGAGCCGGTTGTTGTTTTGAACTTTCCACCACTGTACGGACAGAGGGTTGGGAAGTAGAGACGGGGTGAGCCTCCCGTCCACTGCTGGTGCGATGGTCTGGAATCCACACTGCTGATCTAAAACACTGTTTTCTCTTCCTTCTAACACTGCTTCGCTCTCCTCCATCTCCTGCAGTACTCCAAACAGGTGGACTCCAGGTTCGGGGCTTACGTGGCCTGTGCCTCCCTCGTCTTTCTCTTCATCTGCTTCATCCAGATCGTCATCGTGCCGCCGTGAGTCAATAGTCTGAAATACTGCACAGCTGACTTCTCTGCACGTTGCTCCTCCTCCTTCGGCCTACGTCTTTATCAACCTTTCGCCTTGATCTTCTCATCTCTTCATACCCCTCTGTTTTTATTCCCGTCTTTACCTCCTCCATATAATTCCTCAGACGCCATCTCCTCCCTTTTTCATTATTAAATCTGTCTTCCCCAATCATACTCCCCATCTTTACACTTTCTGCTGCTGGAAGCCAAAACCTCTTGCACGTAGAACACGTGGACTGTTATTTACAGACATGTATGTGAATAAATGATGACATCCTCTGTCTTTGTTGTGCGCAGCTCTGGTCTGATGATCGGCTTCTTCATCACCTGTTTCATTGTCCTGACGGCGGTGATGTTCGTCTCGGTCGTCTACTGCTGTTTTGGGGTGAGTTCTCTCCGCCTGCGAAGCATAACGTTGTCGCCTTGTGCAGACATTAATCCTTAGGAGTTTTTTTTTTACAAGGAAGCAGTTTTGTACTTTATTTATCTCAAATGCCATCAAGAGAAGCACTGATAGCTTTTCTGTTGCTACTAATTCTAATTTCATTATGTGGAACGTCAGTCTCAGAAATCATAGAGACAAATTCTCCTAAATCTTTTATCAGGCTGGTGGTTTGATGTCGTACTGATCTGGAAGTTCTCTTCTTTACAGAGCAGTTCATTGTGCTGCAGAACTATTTTTGTAATGAACTTTTATAGAGATATATATTTCATACTGTGTCAAATAAAGTTTTTAATTAATTGGAATAGATTTTCTTTTTTTATAATCACTGATTTGAAAGTTTCTCGTTAGAGAATAGAGTGATTGAGTTTTTCCCTGTGTTCAGTATAAACCTGGTTTGTAGAAAGAAGATGTAGGATGTTGGTCTTAAGTAAAATATTCTTCTTCTGTGAATGTCCCATCCGTTCAGCGAGCTTCCGTCGGGTTCAGGAAAGGAGAGACGATGTGTGGGACATTCATGATGTTGTATATCCGGCGTCTTCTCAGCGAACGTGTTGTCTTCACGAGATTAAAAATCAATCAGCCAGTCAGACAGTTAATCAGAAAATAAACTGCAGCAGTGTTATTACACTTTTCATTCTTTCACATGTTCAGTGATTGGAGACAAGCTCCTGAAAACCAGCTGAACCTGTGCTCCACCAACAGGCACTCTCTGATTTGAGAAGAGAAAAGTTGCTATTGTTTGTTTTTTCACTGGACTTGACTGTCCAGTATAACTTTCCTCCCCATGTCTCCCTCCCAGCTGTTCCCAGTCCCCCTGCAGACTCTTTCTAAAAGCATCGTCCAGTCCAGGCTGAACAGCACTCTGGTGGGCGTCTTCACCATCATCGTCGTCTTTCTTTCTGCTTTCATCAACATTGTAAGTTCTCAATAACCAGAGGTAGGAAGTAACACAGGTACAGTTTGGAGGTACTTTTACTTACTGGATTATTCTCTTAATTATTTTATTGTCTCATCTTTATAAGCTATTTTATTTACTCCACAACATTTCCATCAGTTGCTAGTCTCTTTTAGCAGGATCAGATAAAACTTTACTGACCTGTAAAAACATATTTTAGTATTTCTACTTGTACTGCAGTTTTTCAGTATCTTTAGCACTTGCCAAGGACTTAAGTATTAAGTTTGTGTACTTGATACACAAAATGTCATTAACAATCCCAGACTGAACTCACATTTCATCTACGTTTATTTTTGATTCTTCTGATTATGAATCGCATGAATATTCACTGAATCCCACATTCCACCTTGTTCAGTTCACCTGCCGCAGCCACGACCTGCGGAGCTGCATCAGAGCAGAGCTCAACATCAGCTTGGACAGCGTTAACGCCTGCCACGCTCATCTTCTCAACTACAGCCTGGACACGCAGCACAGCCCCTGTGGAGACGGTGCTCTCATTTGCAGCTTTCCCGAGGTACAGGCTCCCGTGCATGTGCCTGAGCACTGACGAGACTATATTATTAGCGTGACGTGGTTTCTCATACTGTACCTGTAAAGCAGCAGATGGTAGAACTTCTTCAGGTTCATTCTATGCTTTAAGCAGCGAGCAAGCAAATGTAAAGGTGCCAGAAACACAAGTCAGAGCAAGACAACTGGAGCAAAACAGAGGAGCGAGCTGCAGCTGCTGTAATTTAGCTTCTTAAAAGTCTCATCATGAGCGACTTGAAAGGTCTGAAAGCAGTTGATCTTAATACTTTCTGCAGAAACACAGTGCTCATTAGACTAATTCCATAAATGACTCCAATAACTGTAGCGATGCTGCACGTCAGGCACAAACACTTAAAAATGGCAGCAGAACGTCTCATCATAGAGGCGGCTTTCTGCTCCATCCAGTAGTGTAGTCAAATTCACAACCGTGTTATCATGCTGAGCATGCTGCTGTTCGACCAGTCGAACACTTCAGGTAAAATAAGTCTGAACATCTGGCGAGAAACAGCATTTTGTGTTATACCTTTAGGTACCTCAATGCATCTTTGTAAGGAACAGAAGCATTCGCGTCTTTCACAGCGTTTTGAAGCATTCTTGTGTCGAGTGATAGGATGTTGAACGGCAGCAGGACAAGTGGGCGCTGAGTGAGTGTAACTGCGAGTTAAATTTGAACTTATTTGCACAGTAATGTCTAAATTAAACTGTGGGTTTATCGGCTGTTCTGTAATATCTGTCTCAGTCAGTCAGCGCCGCTACATGCTACAGAATATAAACCTTCACGTTCACACATAAAAACGAACGGACCCTTCCTAACGACCTCTCCCTTTCTCCTCCCCAGTACTTCACCTCCTGTGTGCTCCTGAGCCTGCTGGCCTGCTCCGTCTTCTTGCAGGTCAGCAGCATCGGTAAACTCGTCCTCATGCTCTTCATCGAGATGGTCTACCTCCTCATCATGGAGGTGCCTAAAGTGAGCCTCTTTGACAACCAGGACCTGCTGGTCATGGCCAATGCCGTCAACGCTTTGTGAGTGACGTCACTACTGCTGTGTGTGTTTGAATCTTTGAATGCGTGCAGATGATGCGTGCTCTGACAGCTGATTGGCTCCTCTCTGTCCCCCCCCCTCACAGCGGGCACATGAATGGAACAAGGTGAGCCTCGTGGCAACGTCTATCACAGCAGAGACCCAAAGCTTCGCCTCTGTCATTTGTTTAAGCTAACAGCGTCATTATCACGGTGCAGGCACAAATGTAACTATAATGACCTGCTGGCAACAGATGCTAACACTAATGAGCCAGGATTTAGAGGGCAGCTTGTTCTGTACCATTAAGTCCGTCTTTATTCGCCGTGCAGAATAACATTAGAGAATGAGGACTGATTGAATTTGTTCGGTGCGTAGCGTGAAGCATGCAAACGATGAGCACGTGTTTGTGTGTGCCGACCTCCAGCTGTGTGGTGGACTCCAAGGTTCCTCTGAAGATCATGACGCCGGTGGTCATCACCGTCTTCGTCCTCGCCCTCTACCTGCATGCCCAGCAGGTGGAGTCCACGGCCAGGCTCGACTTTCTCTGGAAGTTGCAGGTTAGTGTCTGTGTGCATGTGGCTACGTGTGTAGGGACACCACCACACCAGGTAAGCGATGCACACACTCCCAGCCAACCACGTGATTCCTCAGTCTTTTCAGTGGTAGACAGGGGTCAGCATGGGCACCCTCCCTGGTTTATCGCCATGCAGCCCCACACCGTGATGCTCGTCTGCTGGATCAGAACATATGGACCATGTGCATCAGTGAGCCAGTCGCCGGTCCACCATTTTTTCTTCCTTGCACCACTTTTGATATATGCTGACCACTGCAGAGCAGGAGAGCTGGAGGTTCGGTCGTTTTCGGTCATTTTTTCCTGCATCGCCTTTGAGGACAGGATGTTGACTTGCTTCCTGAAATATCCGCTCACAGGCGCCACGATGACGAGATAATCAGTGGTATTCACTTCATCTGTCAGTGGTCATAATGTTATTTTATTTCATACATTCTAAAATAAATGACTTACTATTACTGTACTGCAGATAAAATGAGTTAAAGCTGATGAATCTGATTAAAGGTGAGATTGCTGTGTTGCATATATCTATTTAATACAGCACCAAAAATAGCTTGTGTAATATCGTATTAGTATAAAATATTCATCCAGAGCAGGTTCAAAGGCTCCTGGATGCTGATGTTACTGAGGAGTGAGTGCACAGAGCATATTGAACATACGGGTTGGCAGGCGAAGGCAGAGACTTTCTGTGAATATCTCTATTGATTCAGAGTCTCTATTAAAATCAATTGCAGCTCCCACTGTTCTCCTCCGAGGAATCAACAAGCTAAGATAATCACAGCCACCTTTCAGGCCTACAGCGCTTGGTTCTCAAATGGGCAGTGAGGCCTTAATGTCTTAAGGGGAGCTCAAGGGTCCTTCAACGCCTCATGGGGGCGCTGAAGCAGGCCGTGCTCCCTGTGGTTGGATTCACTGAAATGGATAAACAAGATGTTTATCTAAAATGATTTGAGTTGGTGGAAGAGTTACGTCCAACACACTTCAGTCATGGGTGGGTCGCGCACACACGCACGCACACACACACGCGCACACACACACACACACTAAATCAAGACTCCAGCTATGCGAGCAGCTGTGAGGCTGAAGTTAGATGGAAACAATGCATATTCAGCGGCCTGGTAGCTCAAAGCGTCAGACTGGGATGCAGACTAGTCCATCCCCTACCAGGTGTGTCCCTGAGCCAGACGCCCAGCGCTAGCTCCCTGTAAGTCGCTTTGGATAAAAGCGTCTGCCGAGTAAAGTAAAGTATTCATCTGGTAAGAAATGTGACAACTGGCTGAACAGTGGTGTCGGAGTAAACGTGTTAGTACTTGTATACATCCATTATATATTCCTCTAGTACCAAATCTTTTCTAATTCAGTTGTCAAAATACTGGTCACAGCAAAAAGTAGCATATTGTTTTTAATGTATGATCGGTTGATCTACACTAGGCCACAGAGGAGAAGGAGGAGATGGAGGAGCTCCAGGCCTACAACCGCCGCCTGCTCCACAACATCCTGCCTAAAGACGTGGCCGCCCACTTCCTGCAGCGCGAGCGCCGCAACGACGAGCTCTACTACCAGTCGTGCGAGTGCGTCGCAGTCATGTTCGCCTCCATCAGCAACTTCTCCGAGTTCTACGTGGAGCTGGAGGCCAACAACGAAGGAGTGGAGTGTCTGCGGCTGCTCAACGAGATCATCGCCGACTTTGACGAGGTGACGCGCGAACGCGTTCACTGCTGACTACCAGTGGTGTTTCTGCAGGAATGTGGAAGAGAACTAAATCTCTGAATCTCTTCAAATGAGTTGCACACTGTTCTACAAAACATACAGAGGAAATAAAACGAATCTATTAGCTGCACCCTAACCCTAACCCTACCCCTACCCTTGGAAGAATTGGATCTAATGAGCCTGAATCTAACTGCCTTATATAAGACCTGCTTAAACCGCCTTTCTCCTGCCACTAGATCATCAGTGAGGATCAGTTCCGTCAGCTGGAGAAGATAAAGACCATCGGCTCCACCTACATGGCCGCCTCCGGCCTCAATGACTCCACGTACGACAAAGCCGGGCGCACGCACATCCGCGCTCTGGCCGACTACGCCATGAGGATGATGGACCAGATGAAGTACATTAATGAACACTCTTTTAACAACTTCAAGATGAAAATAGGTGAGGTGTGGAGCAGAGCGCAGAGCCACGGTCAAGGGGTTTACACGTGTGCATCCTTCACCGAAACTGTGTCAGTGGTTTCATTTGTATGTTTCCCTTGTCAGGTCTTAACATCGGCCCAGTGGTTGCCGGGGTAATAGGGGCCAGGAAGCCTCAGTACGACATCTGGGGGAACACGGTGAACGTGGCGAGTCGCATGGACAGCACAGGCGTCCCAGAGAGGATCCAGGTGACTCAGTGACACATCACATTCTTATGGAGCAAAAAGGAAGCAGTGACAGGAAAATGGCAACACAAACTTAAACCTGACTCTGTCTACGTTTACAAAATGAAATTGTAAATATACCATATACAGAGAATGATATTTGCTCCCACTGAACACGCGTGGAGCTGCACAGTGAGGAAAGACTAACATGGCAGGTTTCACTGCGGTTTGGGACAACTGCTAGTTCCATTTCCCCATTTTGCAGCTAGCGTCAGTCTATTATGGTCTGAAATAAGGAATTCATCTAATGTGCATAAGCTCTGCAAAATTGCACTTCACACATGGCTGATGGCTGGATTTAGAAAACGTCTATTCAAGTTAATGGGAAATGTTAATTAAAACGGCCGTATTGGTTCTAGTCTATCACGTGTGAAATCATTAAAGCTTAATAACTCAAAGTTACTTTGAACACAGATGGAATCTCGTTCGTCTCCACCACAGCATATATGAACCGCTAATGACTGGATGGTGTAACTCTGAGCACGCTCACTGTCCCTTCCTCCTTCTGCCTTCAGGTGACCACGGACCTGTACCAGGTCCTGAGCTCCTACAACTACACTCTGGAGTACAGAGGCGTGGTCACAGTCAAGGGCAAAGGAGAGATGATGACCTATTTTCTCACCAGTGGACCCTCCAGCAGTTAAAATGCTTGAAATGTTAAAACAGACACATCGGGGGTTAAGAGCCTTAACTCTGCCTCTGGCGAGCAGCCTCGCGGACCTCTGGTGGTTTACGGCGGACTGAGACGGTCTTACTGAGGCTACAGCGAGGAGGGATGAAGTTTCCCCCTGAAGCTCAGCCTGCAGAGGAGCCTGCAGCCCCCAAACCTGACACCGAGACCAAAGATGTCAAGCCGGAGCGTAGAGACAGGAAAAATGTTCAACTTTCGGAGGGTCTCGGACAAACCTGCAGGAAGACGGAAGCTCTCTCTGGTTCTGTGTGTGTATATGATTTTTATGTTCTGTATGTAAAACCATGTTGTTGTGATGCAGCTACGACCAGCACCGCGGGACCTGTCTCTGTATCATGATCTGATCTGAGCTGCAGTAAGTTGCCTCTCACCGGACGGACAGACACCAGCACAGTGTTTACAGAAAGCTTCTTCTCAGACACACATTCACAAATTCACATGACGGCAACAACAGCGCATAGACACACCTTGGACACTAAGACGATGTCCATGCAGAGCCTTTTCTAACCTTTGACATTTTGTATTTTGACTTCGGAGACGCCAAACCCTCTCAGATATTTTAAGATTCTATATTTTGTACATTAATATATTAGAGAGCTATCTATAAACACCGACGTGTATTCAGATGTACATACTCCTCTCACTTATCACTGACGTTGGGAGATCAGAGGTTCTCGCTGGTCGTGGTGAAGACGCCACAGCTGATGTGCCGTTGTCCTCCTTCTGTCCAAATCGAGCATTTTGGATCCGCGTGGAGCCGCCAGCCGATCAGATGGCTCATCCGACCATCTCTTCTCTAATGGGTTTGAAATTCGCTGTGAGGAGGAATCGGACCAATCGCGCCATGAAGTAGACTGAAGGATGGGAGTGCATCAGTCTCGGTGCACAAAAGCCATTTTGCACTGCAGTGCTTTCAGCCGTCCACACTTTCCTGCACCACACGCCCCTCTGCTTCTCTTGCTTACGCAATCCGATGGTATGACCCAATGAATGTCCTGCGATCTCCGTTGAGGCCTTTTAATACAAACTCTACACTTACGCGACAGTGATGGCGCTCGTCCTGTCGACAGAGAGAGACATGTGATCTTTTGTCTGTTGTTTTTCTTATTTTTTTAAATCCTCATTTCATGACGGTGGCATGTTATCAGACAATGTTTTGGGTGATGCTGGCTCAGAGTGTTTCACTTTGAGGAATAAAGCTAATATGAGGCAGGAACCTGAAGGATACGACTGGCATTATTCATCTTTTCACTCGAGTCTCATGAAAGAGCCAAACGTAACAGTTTTTTGTTTCACTGTCTGACTTCCCTAATTTGTCCCAACACGCTGCAACCTCAGTTCCTGCCTTTATGAATTCTTGTGTTCACCGTTAAAAGCTGCAAACACTGTAATTACTAGTCACTCCAACAGGAATAAATACAGTACAATCTCTGCAGGACTGTTTGCGTTGCTGTACATTAGTGAAGAAACGCTGATCAACCACAACATTGAAACCACTGACTGGTGAACCAGCAACAGGTTCCTGGATGCTGCAGGTCACTGACGTGCACAGGGAGCACACTTAGCGAATAATATTCCTTCTTGATGTTCTTATGGTAAATAGAGGAGTGGAGTCCATGACTCAGTGGGTTTGTGCTGTTAAGGTGGTTTTAATGTTGTGGCCAATCAGGTGCACTGCACCTGGACGCCGTATGTGGGTTTGAGTGCAAATGAACTCTAATGTATGGAGCATTTACTGCGTTTGTGTCAGAGTCAATTCAGTTTTCAAAAATGATGAATGAATTACGATTAAATTGGGATTTAAATGATGCATAAAACTAATTAAAAAAGCAGCACACAAATGCTTCAGATGTCAAACTTGTCAGGAAAAAGAATTAAAAGCTGATTCTCCTCAAATGTAATTCATATTATTTAAAGTCAATTATTTTAATAATTTGAGCATTTTTTTCCTTTGGAACGCAATTATGCTGTAATGAAAAAGTTGCAATTACTATAAAATGTTTCTCATTAGCAACTGATTCTAATAAAAAACTGAATAATTCTGGAGGCACACATTCGGCTCTATGACAACATTACCTAAAACACTGTTCGTTTAGCTGTTAATGCAGGAAGACATTGGTTTTTCCTCCCGTCTGGTCGGAAGGTTTGCTTTGAGTCTCAGCTCTGCTCAACTGTTCGTTTGTTTTTTGGTTGATGTACTGCTGCAGCAAACATCTTCACACAGCAGCACGATGAGGTTTATCCCAGTTGACTCGTTGACGTGCCATTCTACCTTTTACTGTGCAGCAACGTGCCATAAGAAAAAACACACGGGGTCAGATCACAGAGGAAGGGTGGAGCTATAAGGTGCCTGAGCGGACACATCTTTGGAGGGACGCTCGCCTGTCATTTCTACAGCGGAGGACCCCAGTGATGACAACCATCTGTAACAAATGCAGCTCCACTATCAAAACCATGGTTTCTTTTGGCCGTCATGTCAAACACGATGTTTTTTTTAACAATCAAATAAACTGCGGAGATGTTTCACAGGTTGTGGTTTTATCTTCTTTTTTTTTACACTAAGTCTGTTCACATGTGGTTTGGGTGAGACCTCACCCAGAGACCTTCACTTTCTGGACTGACATTAAACCAGACATGCCTTTAAGGAAGAGACTATTCCCCTCTGTCAACCAGAATTTAGCTCTTTTATTAAAGTAACTCGCAGACAGATGGCAGCAGCACTGCGTCCCTCTGTTTATAGTCTACGTGGGATCCTTTGCCTCATTTTCCTCATTGAAACTGTTATTATTGATATATTAAGCTTAAGTGTTCATTCATTACAGATTTAAAGTTTATATAAAAATCTAAGCAATTGAAATCACATCAAATGAGAATGAATAACATTCTAGATTACTAATGTCTTAATTCATTAATCTGCATTTAAGCAGCGGTGACGGGCTGTGGTTTAAATTCAGTCGTTTTCAATGTAAAATTCATATCTTTGCATAAATAATGACTAAGAGGCCACAGTACCGCAGGTGGTAGCCGCTAATTAGTGTTTACTTGACTTTCATGACATGTTGGAGTTAACACAATCCTCGGGCAGACCTGGAAGATTCTGACCTTTTCGAACAAGCAACCTTCGAGCCCCCCCCGCTGCGCGAACTTTGCAGCAAAAACAACGACATTAACTTGACACGTTTTTGTTCACGTCGTGCTTCAAGCAGTCTGCAATTTACACACCTGAACAAGCTCTTTGACGCACAAATCGACGTACTTTCTGCTACATCTGGAGGAAATCGCTGGTCCTCATAATGAGACATAATGACGATAACTCTAGTGCCATTCCAGTAAAATAGAGTTCAGAAATGTCTCAAGGCAACGCGTTGCTTGTTGTTGCTCCAGAGAGGAAAAAAGATGTCATGCATGGAGGACGACTTTAACAAACATTTAACTCTCCAGTGCTCTTTTACCATACGCTCGACGCTCCATCCTCCAAGGTTCGCTGCACGTTTTCTGTAAAACCACCAAAGGATTTGAATCCAGCTTCTTTATTACAGGATCATTTGAAACCCTCAGATCATTTTCACAATTATCGCACACACGGATCAGCTCTCATCAAATGCCTCATTAAGCCGCAGCAGCGTTATGACAAAAGAAGAAATACATTCAATTTTTTTTGGTAGAAGAATGGATATCATTGTAATGCTAATGGATCTGGTTCAGAGACAATGGGTCCGAATACAAAATCAGAAGTGGACTGAAGGGCACCAGAACACATTAAGATGAAGCAATCTGTCTTCATGTGCAACCGATGTGAAGTTCTCGTCTGAGATGTGCTTTGTATGTAACGTGGGTCCAGAGACTAATCCTTGAAAATGTGATTTTATATGTTTATTCCCAAGTTTTAAAGGATCTAATATTTGTTTTAGTGCGTATGAAACACAACGCACATTTCCTGTAACTGCAGTGAAAAATAATAACACAAACAACCTGAATCACAGTTTAGGAGTCGGAGCCACATTGTGAACTGAACGATTAGGTCATGTAGGTGTGGTGCTGCTGTTGGAAAGCAGAGAACATTGAGAGGACACGCTTGTGAATCATACAAGGCTCAAGTGTTGCAGCAGTCCCTCGATAGATCTGTCGATTGAGATGCCAGATGGGAGCGGAGTGAAGCTGCATGACTCCTTTTAGTTTTCACTCCAGCCAGTCAAAGACATTTAAAACGAAGTCATGGGACAACTGAACAGTGAACAAAGGGATGACGATTCTTTACCCCTTCCTTCATGATAACGATTACGAGCAGCTGTGCTCGTTTACAATAAAAAGAGGGAGAGACATTTAGTTTTTCTAAGCAGCATATGCAAGCATGTCTGGACCAGGGCGGGGCGAAGCAGAGGGCAGAGGCTGCTCAAATGATGAGGGCTGCCTCCAGCCTGCTGCCAACACAGACCTGTCAATGTGACACATGTTGAGGTGGTGTGGGCAAAGGAAGCAGGGTATAAATGCTAACAGGGTGTTTGTGTCTGCTGGAGCTGTAGTTCCTTCGTGACAACTACATGCTACTGAAAACGGAGCAATCCAAGGAACAAAATCTGTATAAATCTTCACTGTACACAATCAAGCTGAAAATAAATAGCAAAATAACTGATGAATGATCACTGGCTCCTGAAGACAGCGTTCACAGAACATAAAACAAGGGCCACATACACAAGGCAGCATTGCATATCTTTAAACCGAGACCTAAATCAGAGCCCTGCATCAGGTCAAGTGCACGAAAAGTGCACGTCATAGTGACAAATTAGGAAAACGTGGTCAAATGTGATCCGGACATTGGTTAAACAAGCCGAGAAAAGGAAAGAAAAACAGACATTATTAATCAGCCCTGCCGTCTTTCTATAATCCTCTTCTTTTGAATATTAATATGTGTTAAATTTTTGTTTGCAAAAGATACGTTGGTGCTTCTACTGCTAGGAGCCCGAGCCCCTTAAAGAAAGTGCGTCTACAGCCTTTTGGATTTGGATATATGTCGGTCTGGTTGCTATACAACACAGGCTGGTTCTGATTTTTATTTCTGGGAGCGCAGCGAAACTATAGTTTGCAAACCCTACATGCAGGACTCTGACGAAGTGCGGATGCAACAAAAGTGAATACTGTACGTTTATTAGACAATGGTGGAATGAGGACGTCCGTCTCAAAACAATCCAATACGATCCGCGAATGATTCAGGATGCTGCGACGCTTCCACACCGAGATTTGTCTGTGGCGCTGCCAGACTTTTTGGTTTACTTCCTGAACTGTTCATTACTTCCACTTTGTCCCGAGACTGGCGGGTGCGTTTCCAGAGCACACGTAAGAGATCTGACAAAAGATCCATTTGTCCTTCGTGTGTACGGTTTGCGCTAGACATTATAGTCCGGCGCTTTGCCCAGTGGTTGTCTCAGTCTGATCTGCAGGGTCATGAAAGCCCCCACTGCCACGTGGAAAAGGATCTGCCACATGTTCCTCAGTTCATACAGATACATGTTGGACAGACAGATGAGGGCGAACGCCAGGAAGGACTTACTGCTCCTCCAGACGGAGTAGTATGCAAACAGGTAGCACTGAAAGGAGAACGGCAGAGAAGAATCCGAATGCTGTGTGAATGACAATGACGAGAGGCATGCCGTCATCATTACTGTTCTTCATTAGACAACAACTGTGTTCCAGTAAGTTAGCAATCCTGTGTGATGACTCGTTCCCTCAGCACTTTACCACTTTCGTATGTGCTCAATGTAATATCAGGGGCTGCACAACATGCGTTAAAGAATGTAGTGCACCGAGCTTTTGATAATGTTGGGCTAGCTGTGAAGCGCAGGGACGTTGGTCAGCCAGTGATGGCTGCTCTTACTGCAGACTATCACTTACCTGATACAGACACGCCGCTGTCCCGAGGAAGAAGGCAATCACATAATTAAAGTCTTCATCATCATTCTACAGACGGGAAGAAACGGTACAGTGAGAAGTTAAATTAAATCTCTGCAGGTGAAATTCTGATTCAGGCTGCACGTCTTTCGTGTAATAACCACTGATCGTGTGAGACGTGTGTTCAATCTTCTTTCATTATTTATAATGTACAGCTCAAAAACGGTGTCGTTTGCTTTCTCGTCTCACCTGTAGGATGCTCTCTATAGCGTGGACTCCTCGCAGCAGGTTCAGGCCTCCACAGAGAACACTGAGCACACAGGACACAATGCCCGGGAGAGTAACTGGCTCCAACATCTGAGTGGGAGCTAAAAACGGTAGAAGGACACTAGATTACATATTCAGCAGAATCTCCATTGAAAAATGAACAAGAGCAATGAGGACAAAACTGTTTTTGAAGTTTACTTGTTTACAAAAGGTATTTTCTGCACTGTAAATAGCTGGAAGATAAAAGGATAAATCCCTGAGCGGCAATTGCAATAAGCCCAGCATACATCCAAAACATTCTGGGAAGGTAAAAGCAGCAATACGTCGCGGTTATCAGTTTAGCATACTTCATTTCCTGGGACAAAATGATTTACGATCTCAGAAAGACTGGCAAGGGCAAGCGACAGAGAGTGAACTAAACACAAAGCACACCGCTCTAAACTGGAAGTCAGAGGGGGGGCACAGCAGTGCTTAGTGGCCCAAGGTGCCATCGCTAAGCTTGGGGCAGCTGAGGTGTGACGGTCTGCACAAAAAGGTTCTTTTCTGGTTTTCTGGAGCACCTGAGGAATAGAGGCTCGGAGCCACAGAGCGCTGACACAGTTGAATGAGCCAGAGGATGTTCAGCCATCTCACACTCAGTACCCATGATGCACTTTTAAGTTTCTTTTTTGCAATTTGAGAATGAATAAGCAGATCGACTAAGTTTTTCTGTTGCCATGCTTCCACAAATTCTTGCAGGGTTTTGCTGCAATTGTATATGGTTTACTTCACTTTTAGAGAAAACTGTGTCCTCTCACAGTGAGAAAAGTATTTTTTCTTTAGTTCAAATACAAATACAAACTGATAATATTGTCCCTGAAAGATAACTAAGCAATTATTATGAAACTACATTACTGTACTACCTGTTTGTAATACTACAAGACTATGATTCATTTTCATTTATTTATTATACAGCGTGTTAAGATAACTGTCAGAAGAACAGAAGAACTTTAGCCTGCGTAGAAGAAACTTTGTCCTTCTGTGCTACAGTCCAAAAACAGGACAGCTGAAGAAAAATTAAGCAGATAGTGTACTGCCGTAGCAAACCATACTTCTATACTTGGATAAGGCATGGGGCATCTATGTCCTACAGTACCTATGCCCTTGTACTTGGAGGGCGTGTTCGAAGAGAATCCATTGATAGCCTGCAGGTCCTCAGGGGAGAGCTGGTAGGGCGGTCGCAGCTTGATCTCTGTCTGCATGTCAGCTAGGTTGATCTTGGTGGACAGTGAACGAGGGTTGTTGTAGCGCTGTTTGGTCTTCTGGATGAAAGTGTCTGATAGAAGACAGTTGGCATGACAACAAGGTAATTAATAACACGCGCAGCGAAAGCAAGAGGGACATACTGAGCATTTATACGTGAGCAGAGGACATTACAGCAGGGCTAAAGCTTGATTATGTCATGCTATAGTTTATTATGAAGCTATTAATGAATAAACTGGACACATTTCAGAATTTTATTATTAGTAGAGTAACGTCTTAAGTCAATGTTAAATGTGAAACATAAGCTAATTAGTCTAGTTAGCAAAAAGCAACAGTGGTTACACATTTCCTAAAAGATGCAGCTAACCTAAGACGGAGCTCTTTCTTCCTAACTGATTCTGAACAAAGTCATTGCTGCCGGGGATCATGTGCATAGCTCACCAAATTCAATGAATGAGTACGGTCGCACAGCACTGTTGATTCTTTTGGCGTCATATGTGACGATAAACTCTTTCTGTAGCTCATCTAGGAAGCAGAACGCCAGCACGTTGGGGTAGTTTGCAGTGCACACCATCAGGTATCCAACACCAAGTGCGCTTGTGAAGCTGAAACACACACACACACACAAATATGCACGCATTGCACTTTTTTATCTTATAATATAATAAAGAAAACAAGCTAAATACTGTGCAGATAATAGAAAAAAACAAAGATTTCAGGTACCGCTTAAACAAAAGCAACTGAACAGAAGCCTGTGATGTCAGTGATGATGTGGGTGTGTGAATATTACTGGTAAGTAGACTTATTTTATATAATGCCTTTCAAGTGAAGGCATCATTAAGTACTTCACAAGAAAAATACGGAAGATTCAAAGTGTCTAAATGAGACCTAATTAAAACATACTGAATTCTATAGACTATCAACGCTGAGCAGGTTTCAAATAGACACAGACTCTCCTGCTGTTTTTATGACACATAGTGACAGCTGTATGCAAAAGTTTCAGTGCCCCTGAGCAAATCCCATTTTAATGTTTTTTGAAGTGAAAAGAAAGATATACAACCCCTGCAGCCCTCACAGTCCCTGACTTGAATGTTACTGAAAATCTGTGGGTAGATCTCAAACATGCTGTGTGTGCAAGGCAGCCGAAAATATCTCTGAACTTCAAGTGAGCAGCAGGAAGAGTGGGTGAAAATTTCTAAATCATGATTAGATAGACTCTCCGTTGGCTACGACAATGTTTGCAAGCTGTGATATCTGCCAAGCGGGGGGTTAACCAAGTACGGACTTACTAAGGTGCCCAAATGTTTGCATGTGCCACAATTACAGTTATTCAAATTCCTGAAATAAAAAGTAACAGCATGTTAACATTCGAGAAATAAGAAATAATCCTTTTAACAGCTTTTAATGTGTGCAGCAGGGATTTTATTTATTTTCACTTCAAAAACCCACCACGTGCCCAATCTTCTGCATATGAAAGCCTCTAAAGAGCCAGAAATATCATAGTGCAAATTAACCTGTGACTTTATACACTGCCTGCCTCATTCTGACCTTCAGTGTCTTCAGATGCTTCAGGCTCTCGCTGATTAAAGAGACTCTTGTCAACGGAGGCTCTGGCTGAAAGGTTTAGTTGACTCACTGATGGCTGATTGTGTTTCTTTCGAGGTCATGTCCTCTGCCTTAATAAGACCAATTAGTTCTTAAACAGTGCTTAAGAGAGTTTCAAAGCACTTCCCCGAGCACTGGTGGGGCCTTTTAGAACCAGTCTGACACCTCACATGAAAGCCTGGCTGTCAAATCACCGAAATTAAAAAAGCCCTTTTCCATCAAAATTGTGTTGAGAGGAAGAAATCTAACAGCACTAGACTGAGACAGAAACAAAATCTGAAAGTCTACTTTGAATTTAAATACGTATTAAGTGAAAGAATTCACAGTAAATGCAAATGTGTTTTGCTTTACCAGTGGAAGACCAGCATGACTGTTTATCATTTGTTGGTTTGATTTATGGATTATTTGAAGGTTAAAACATCGGAACCCACTTGACACTGTAGGGTCCAGTCTTTAGTGTGCAGCGGTCAGGGAACTGGCCAAGTTTCTTGGAGAGACCTTTGAGATGCCTCTTGGTTTCCTGAAGCTCTCCGTCCTGCTCGTAGTCTGTGGACGCAGAGAGAGGAAGGCCATCTCCAACCCGCACTACAGAGGCAAACAACACCATCGACATCTTAAAACTTTGGCAATCTCACTGAAGCCCTGGAAACAGATGGGAGAAGAGAATTATGTAGCAATAATGACGCAGTATCTGACTGTCATTTCTGAATACATGAATGAATTCAGTTAGTGTAATGTGTCAAACAAAAAGCATGTCTGAATAAAAATATGTCAAATGTGACCAAAACTGGACTTGGTGTGATATTTTAGATACTCAACAGTAGTGATGAAACAACAATATATTGCAATTCAACACAGTTTGACCCAACCTGGTAGCAGTTTCAACAGAGTTTCAGTCCTTGTTGACACTGCTCTTTCCTTCACTCCCAACAAGCCAACCTTCATGGGTCAAGCAAAACTGTTGTTCCTTCCCAAACTCTCCAACCTATTTTCCTCAATCTCTAGTTTCACAACAAATGCTCTGACACTTCTGATTTTGCTGTATGGATTAGTACTAAGAAGCTGTTACTGCTCATTGGAAAAACCTTGAGCGGTCACTCGGTTCACGCTCTTATTGAAAGTACTTTTTACAGCCATCTTGGCATGTCGGTAAATAAAACATTTAGCTGCCCCGTACTGTGCTGTGCTGTTCTGCTCGCTTGTTATGATGCATTGATGTTATTTAGCTACCTGTACTGTGTGTTTTATATTGTTGTGTTACTACTTTACCCGCCCTGGACTGTCTGACCGCCTGCTGTTTTATTTTCTAAGACATTACATTGTGCAGCCAAGACTTAATTTCCCCACAGGGACAAATAAAATATATCTTATATTGCTAATATTGCATAAGGTGTGAATGATCAAGACGTGTTTCCTATTTTTCCCTTTTATGTGATTTTTATGGCTGTCAGTGTTTTTGGTGTATGATTTCCTCAGAAACCCTCGGTGACCTAACGTGAGTGATCAACATAATAACGATGACTTCTGCAACTAGCATTATCTTTAACCTAACAATAGGTTACAAAAACAGGTCAAAATGTAAATAACATGGAACATATCCATCATATGGTTTTATCAGTGCACTTAGGAGACCTGTTAAGTATTTTATTACTATATTATTATTAATAAATGTTGTGGTTTTTCAAGAACAAAGCAGACATGTTCATAAGACATTTAAAAAAACAAAGCCCACTACAAGTAAAATAATTTTGTAAAGGTCTGCCTTCATGGATCATATATGTTGTAATGCTTAATTCGATATTGATCGGCCAGGGCTTCTGTGGGGCCTTACAAGTGTGACTGCTCTAATAAACGTAATTAAGAAAATATGTCAGTCGTTGTGCAGTCGGCTGAGGTACAACCATGGACAGCTCCACAAACTGGAAGAAGTGGCGGGTTATAATAACAAGCACTCTGTGCACTCTCATGAAAACGGGAACATTTCAAACCAGCCTCGAGAATTCAACTCTACTCCACAGTTTGAAAAGAAAGAAACACCATTATGATGCTTTGTCAGGGTAAAGATGATCATGCTAGCTAGCTAAGCTAACCTCAAGCCATTGATTATTTCTCTCTCTAGCAAGTAGTTACAGTTACTAGCTTTGTTTACATATGGTGGCATAAACCGATGAACTAAACGCTGGGCGAGTTGCCTACACAACTGGCTTTCTGAAAATGTACATCTGAAGGATAGTTAACACTTAAAAACAATTGGACATCTAACGTTAGCTACAGCCGAACAGACAGCCTACACCGATAGTCACCGTTAGTAGCTAACCAAATTAGCTAGGTTGTTCTGCAACAAGCTTGATTTCCTGCTTACTTCAGCAACCTATAGAGCTAACAGCTAAAACACATAACTCAGCACAGAGTTAGAAACAAACCTGAGCTAAGCTCACATCCCTGACAGACTGAGACTGACATATGGATACGCCTGCATACCTGGTAAACGAGTGTAGCATCATGTGAACATCCTGTGCAGAGGCAGCTAGCAAACCACCAACAGCGGGCAGGGATATGTTTACGTGGCTGTTTCGCTGTGCATTGTGGGTAAAAAAAAAGACTAATCAGCGACACGGGGAAAAAAACAAGCAAGCACATAAAATAAAATATAAAATAAAAACATGTTTGTGTTTCCCTTGGTTTTTGCCTAAAAATCTGGATAGAATTGAACATATTTTCCAATTCATATGTGGTGTGTGTGTTTCAAATGTTTACTGAAAGTCAGCAAATCTTCTTTAGAGAAGATGGATAAGGGACATATTTAGACTAAAAGTACTGCATGCGTCATAGTGTAGATAAAACATTATAAGCACATGCTACTAAATTAATACAGTTTGCAGCCCAACAGGCAGATTGTTGCACAATACCATATTAACTAATATCTCTTAGCAGAGGATGGTAATAAAACAATATGTAGGTATACATATACACATGTATATATATATGTACGCTCCAGTTGCTATTTCCAACAGAAAGCCAGTAACAAATTAGCCCTAGTCCCAAGCAACTGATTCTGAGATTTATTTTTAATCTGAAAGGGAGAATACCATGAAAAATGAATAATGTGTATCCAGAGCCTGCCAAGGATTGGCGCTCCACTCAGACCTGAAATAGGCCATTCACTAGCATCAGCATTTTTTATGTTCTCATATATTTCCTGTAAGAATAAGGTGGAAACATAACTGTGGCCAGAGGAAATGAAAACAATATACAGAGTCTCATCCTTCATACATTTCAATGCAATCTCCCCAGATTTCAGGCAATGTGTCAGCCTGAAAGCACCTCCTGGGTACCCTCATGACCCGTGTGTCTGTGTGTGCGTGACAGGCACGCAGCAAAAGTAGATGATGGATGTCTGCTGCTGCTGACAGGTTGATGAATAGCCACAGGTCTGGACCAGTTTTTAGTGCAGAGAATGTCAGGTGTGAGGAAGGCAGTGTCGTCATTCACAGTGACAAAGTCACGAACGCATCAGTATGCAGAAGCGTCATTGCCAATGTTCTCTTTGCCAGTATGTCATCATTATACATTTCAATTTTCAGCTCAGGAATCATGAGATCTCCGACACGTCTAAAAATACACCCGCTCAGTGGTAGGTCGACTGCAGGATGCTGACATTTTTTCCAGGAAATTCATGAAATGCATGTTTTCAGGTGGAACGTATACCCCGTGCGTCGACACTACAGTCCAAGTAAGATATTTCTAGATGTAGGTTTGTGGAGTATGCGGCAGCAGAGGCTCAGGTGGTAGAGCAGTTGTCCTCAAACCAGGGGTTTGATTTTTGGTTCCTTCCTGGCTACATGCTGAGGTATTTTCGGACAAGACACCAAAACCCCTCAGTAGCGCTGGCATGCCCTGACTGGCAGCAAAGAAACTATTAAAATATGTCAGTATTATCATACGCTTCAGTGAAGGGAAGTGTATTTACAGGAGATGATTATGTTTCATCCAGTGCGCACCCAACTTTGTGGTGATAAGCCTTTCCTGTTTCCATAAAGGAACTGTTTTCCTAGTCTGCTATGGAATAATGTGGCCTGCACAGAACCCTGGAGTCAACCCCGTCCAACACCTTCGGGATGAACTGGAATAATGAGCGCGAGCCAGTGTTACTAATGCTCTTGTGACTTGAGTGCGAGTAATTCCATGCAGTAAGTCTCCGAAATCTTGTAGACAGCCTGAAATCAAAACAATGGAGGCTGTTGTAACAGCACAATGAGCTCCATGGTTTGGGAATGATCCCATATGGTACAAGTGTCCACAGAATTTTTGTTTCTATGGTCCATAAAGCAGGTGTAGACAGCCCTGGTCCTCCAGGACCACCGGCCTGCATGTTTTCTAACCATATCTGCTCTCACACGGCTGAACACGCCTGCTCCAGGTAATTAGCAGGGGGAGAGCAAAGAGAGCTCTGTGGAGCCTGCGTCAGAAGGTTTGCACGTGGTGTTTGAATTATCTACGTTTATGAAACACAGAGAGAGAAATGCTACCAAATTAACAGGAGGTCCAGGATTCATCACCTTTGGAGCTTGGTCCACAGTGATGATCATTATTAAACACACCCATGTCTGGATGTTTCATCCTCTGCAATGTCATTTTTAAAAAATCTATATCTTTTGGCTCCCTGCCCTTTTAACAAATTAATCAAAGGTTCCTCTCTCAATGTTAATTAACCCTCTGGGAACATATCCTTTTTCGTGATTGCTGGTGGCTCATTCTTCCTGGGATATTACAATAGGTATAAATGTATTGTAAAAGCAGTTTCAGCCCAGAGTATCTGAATATATTTGCTACCGTGTTGTCACGTTACATTATAAACAGATATAAGACCACAGTGTTCACATGTAGACCACAAAGCCCCTAGTGAACAGATAAGTGAAGCTTTAAGCTTTAACGCCTTTTGGTTGTAATTATTTCTAACGAAGTCAAATAAAAAGCCAGTGGGTTACACAGTGTCAGTCTGTCTACAATGTCTACCAGAAAAATAATGATCGTTAAAATGAACTATGTATTATTAAACACCCTGTATGTCCCTGATTCTAACTATGAACCTTAATTGCTAGTGTGCCTGATGCATGTTAACAAACTATTGAATATTTCAGGATTACAATGTTATATAATTATATATAATATTAGTATAATAATAATAATACATATTGCTATCTAACAGGGAATACGTCTGTAGGGCTCTAATCAATTCGCAGAAACCTCTTTTGTTTTGGATGATAAATACAGCTCCTCCGTCAGAAGCCTTTTCGTTTCTCTTTGAAGATTTCACCATCCAATCAAGGAAAACGCATTTGACTGTTTCACACACAAGCGATGAATTTTCTAAACTATAATTTGCCAATTTATATCAACAATATGATACAGGGGGTTCGATTCCTGTCAGCGTTGTGTGACAGCTCCACTGGATTGCAGAAAGAGTGAACATATGGATTTTTCAGCCAGCGATGGAAGTCATTTTAATTACCGTTTGGCGAGAAAGAAAATTTATCTCTCCCAAGCAGATACTCAAAGGTCTACTTATTTATGTCATTGACTTCTGGTGCCTGTACCAATCTGTCCCAGTGTCTGAATATTGAATAGAAATAAAAGTGTGTACAGACACGACTCGCAAAATCAACAACAGGGGGCTGCTTTTGTCAGGGGTCATGTGCGGGCACACCTCACTTCACCTCTGCAGAGGACGGGCAGGTGGACTGTGTCCATTGCAGATTGACGTCACAGAGATAAAATCCTGAACAGCCCCAAACACAATTATCCATAAAGGGAAAACGGCTTCTGTTAAGGGTACTTGAATCTGAGCAGACCTTGACTTTGAATTAACAACCCCCCCCCCCCTAATGTTCATTCTCCCCAGGTTAAAATGCTTGTCCCTCCCCACCAAGAAAACCCACAAAGAGGCAATGAAGCAGCGCTCCCAGGCATGAACAATGCCCCACCCTTCGAAAATCCTCTAAAGTGAAATTGGGATTGAGAGGGTATTTGTGCTCGCAGGCATTAACCAGGCGGCTACGACTCAACCCCAGCATGCATCCAAACAACAGTGTTTTATCTGAGCACACCTGCGTGACCTGTAAAGTGCAAACATGAAACACAACAAACTCGAGTCTCAAAGTCACTCCTCGGCTCGACGGAGCCGCGAGAATGAGGCTTTCTCACAGGCGTTGTTGTAGGTTTGTTTTGCTCATAGTGTTCGACGTGGTTGACATTGTGGGAAAGTAGAAGTTCAGGCAGTGGAGTTTGACAAGTGCTTCACCGTGAGCGGGGTCACTTCTGTGTCCAAGGCCGTTTTCCAGCCATTTCTCATTATAAAGCCATCAGTGTCAGATCTGCTGAGTGCTGCTCGTGGTCCATTTGCTTTCCTTCTCAAATGCAGAATTCAGACAAATAACAAGATAAATGGGCACAAAAACAGCTTTCACCAGATCTGCCCATCAGTCTGGGGGCAAACCAAGGTCAGACTGTGTTTGTTTTATTGTGTCAACAGTGTGGACCAGCTAGTACTTCTGATGCATTTCACACCAACGTTAAAACTCTCCTCACAGTCTGGCTGATCTGAAATGAACAAATGATAATATACTACATATATATATGTAGATAAACTAAAAAGCCTCGTTTTATTGTGGCTTATTAACAGTTTCACATGTCGGGAAATATGACTGATGAGGCGTAAAGACCAAAACACACACCGATCGTGGCGCATGACTTTAGCGCAGTTTCCTTGATATGTTTCGAGCATTAAATAACATTTGTACAGTCAGGAACCTTCCAGGCGTTGCGTGCGTTTGGAGACCGCATAAAAGAATCAACATTAACATTGTGACCCACAGTGAGAAGTTCTGCGCGCAGTTCTGCAGGCTTTAATTGACTCCGGCACAAATTCTGGATCAGTGTGACAATAAATTAATTTGTGAAGTTTTCCACATGTTGTGCTGCATCAGGAACATTTTTAAAACATCTTTAAAATACAGAATAACCACTGCAAAACTACAGAAACGCAACGGGCTTTAATGCTGACCTCACAGTGAAACCAGTAGGGGTTCCCACCTTATGTTGTGTAATGTTTACCTCAACGTTAAGATGCTAATATTTTATTAGTCTGATGAGAATAACCAATACCAAAATATCTGTCAAATTAAAATGTTGACATTATGATGGTGCTAGATGAAAAGTCATAAAGTATTTCACATTCATGCGTAGCGGATATGAATGTTTAAATCAAATCTTATGGAAATCATTTAAGGCAATTAACCAACCTGTGAGGATGCTCAAACGGGGTGTGTGTGTGTGTGTGTGTGTGTGTGTATATATATATATATTACATTTGGTTGTAATCGGAAACAGTGAATGTATAAAGATTTCGTAGGTTTTGAAAATGTTTGACTTTATTCTGATATCTTTTGTGTCGGGGGCAGAACTGTACATATGGCTGGGCACAGACGAAAACAACAAAGGCAACAATGACTTCTTGGCATAAGTGTGACAAATTCCCACACAACACGGATACCTTTGGGATACGAGGTGGTTGCTCTATAATTCAACAGACGTGTCACACCTAAAGAAAACAAATGGACAGAGTAATAAAAGGTAATCATTTGCCTTCGAGAGGAGAATAAACACCTAATTACAGCGATAAGTCAACACCCAACTGTATAAAGTACTCTTTTAAATGCTCTTTCACACCATGACACGGTAAGTTACACTGAAGTCAAAGAGTGTTTGGTGCCAGCCAGAACATTTGAGACAGTTTAACTTGGTGACTTAGTCCATTAGGAATGGTTCAGTAACATCTACTGGCAAAACGTGTCCTCATGATATAGCACGGAAAAAAGGACAATACAGGCATCTTCTCCACGGGATACAAATGTAAACAAGAATTAATTTGGTGACCTGTAACGGCTCAATAGGACTCAAAATTACAAACAAACTAGTTCCCTTTAATTGTGTTTCGCTATCCCTGAGAACTGTATTCATAATAAAAGAAACCAAAGTCTTGAATAATAAAACACACGTTCAGCTACAGATAAGCCTTTAAATATTAATCGTGGACGAAGCGTGGGAGTGGAAAACACACAGCATTAAAAAAAAAAACGGCCACAGAAGTAATAACGATGGTCCTGAATCGATGATGATGTTAGGCTGTGGAGAAGCAGGGAGGGTGTCTGGAGATTTGGCTTATTTAATACTTAATTACTCCTTGGATGTACTGTGAAGTCATCACTTTGAGCGTGATGGATCGCATCGGAGAGCGCCGTCCGAGCTAAGTGAAGCTGAGCAATTTCACGCGAAGGCAGATACAGACGGAGACAAAACTGGCAAGAGTGCTGTCATGCTGCGGCTGGCTCCTTCATGTTGTTCAGTTCAGCTGTAAGTGGCATAAAATCCCACTTGGTCCCCTTAAACAAAAGCGCTGAACACCTGCAGTGTGAAACAACAGGTTTGCATTATTCCAGCATCTCTCTGAACGATGTTCGACTGCAGAGCAGAGGATGAGGTTCTGCTCAGAATCAACGATTGCTTTAGTGAATTGAGGAAAGAGTCTTGTTTTGGACATTTGATGATCAACGTGCAATATTTAGCCGCCATATGTCTGCGCACAACCTCTATTAAATCATTGACGGAATCCAATTTTGAACGAACAAACAACAATCATAACCACAGCTATTAATGCCGTTAATTTCTGGAAACGTGTGAAGCATGAAAATGTCACGGGCGATATGCAGTAATATTTGGCATTTCATTTGTTTTTTCTCTCCTTGTCTGACTTACTTGTGGAAACTGCAGAGGCACCAGGCATCTGAGTCCTATTATTTCATACCTGCGTAATTCCAGCTATTTATTATGTTTGTATTTTTAAGGCCACAGTTTTGAGCAAACAAAACTTTAGACGTCCTTTCTGAGAATGGAACTAATCACGAAAGCCAGGAACCATTCACAATATTGCCCTTTGACCATTATGTCGCCTGCTTAACACTTGTACAATACTTGATTATCTAGCTATTGATTAGCAGTAGCACATGACAGCATGATGAACTAGCTTTGGGATATTTTAGATAATGTTCAAAACAGTCGTGATCCAAATCAGCAGCGAGCTGAATAAAACAATATTCTGGATGGTTCTGGACATGAAGAGTCTGTACAAAAATACTGAAACCGACCATCATGCGTCTCTGCTAGAGACAGAGCAGGGTGGGTGGGGCTGGTTTAGGACCCCTGTGGAGCGACAGACGGTGCAGCCTCCATCTTTAAGGTATTGCATAGATACAGTATAGGGTGTAGCTTTTCACATTTGCAGTCACAGTGTTTGGGTAAAAAAAGAAAAGGGAATTCATTTTTTTTTGTCTCAGTCTTTTCTGCCCATCAGATTATCCTTGAAAAAACGAAGTCGCAGTCTGACCGTAGGAACTCTGTAGGTATTATTACAAACATGATCACCACGATATAAAAAAATAGCCATTTGCTGAGGTCAAGTCTCCCACGTCAGTGCTGATAGGGCCCTTGTCAGGGTCAAGGGTCACAGTGCAACGACAGACTGCGCAGTGCAACACCCCCTCCTAGCAAGCTGCCCTCAGAGCTCCTCTTTTCTCTTCACAACCTTTTCCTGGTCGCGTCCTCTGAGACTGCGCATGAAACCCGTGAACCCCGCCTCCTGTGGAGAGAGTGACAGTTTAGTATCCGAGGATCACTTCATAACATAACACTAGAAATGTTGAGTCTACTATTAAATACCACAACCACATGATCTGAATACTGTTGTCAAGTCAACGTTCACTCTGCTCATACGCATCCACAGTGTTCAGGTCTACCTGCACTATTCTCTGCTGCCTACTGTCTGATACTTCACCGACGGTTGGGCTGAGACGCGTGCATGAGCCTGGACCTTGACCATCTTTTCTTTTCCCATAAATAATTCAGTTAGAATAATACATTATTCTGTCCACTTGTGGTGATGTGTCCACAGATGAAAGTCTACTCGTGGAAGAGAACAGCCAACATCCTCCCGCTTTGAAACACTAAACAATACATTACATAGTGATACACTGAAAGCCGCACACATACAGAGGTGTATAAGTGAAACCAAGAAGTCAGACACGTGAAGGCCGTTCCCTGTGCAACATTATGTTCCAACACATAAATTGACATCATCTTGTGAAGATTTCCAGTTTATAATCTCATACTTAATAAAACGAAGCTCCAAAACATCATGTGTTTATTGTGTTAATTGTAAATGGATTAAATTTAATCTAATGTAATGAATGATTTATTTAAATTGTTGATGGACAGCTGCTCCACCTGTGTCAGAGCTACTACGGTAGCGGTGTCTTGTACCCACTGAGCTATCATGCTGCCCCAAATCTACTTAATCTAGCTTTGAACCAAATGTTCTGAGAAACACTGTATATGGCACAGCTGGTATGGCGGACTGGTAGCAGAGTGGTTAAGGCAGAGGGCTGGGAAGCAGGAATCCCGGGTTCGATTCCCAGCCCATCCCCCCCATACCAGGTGTGTCCCTGAGCGAGACGCCCAGCGCTAGCTCCCCGAGCGCCGCCTGTGGCTGCTCACTGCTCCCCC